>JAQGBY010005142.1:0-15177 GCA_034698785.1 Mycogona germanica | reverse complement strand
CTGAAGGTCATGGGTGAGAAGGACAAGTTGTGATTCACAAGAACGTCCCTTCATAAACCCATGTTGTGCATCATTAAAAACATTGGCATGTAGTTATTTGGATCAGACTTTTTGCCTGACATTGGCCAATTTCCATGCTTCTGGTAAGATTCCTTCATCAAGAGATTTCTGAAATAATTTGGTTAAATCCGGGGGAAATTATCTGGTCCCAGAGATTTATTAGGATTAAGCCCCCTTAGCTGGGCCAAAACTCCAGCCTCATGTGATATTATACCTTCCATGTCCTTGGGAGAATTTCGAGTAAAAAGTGGAATGTTTGTCTGAGTTTCAGAAGTGAAACCCCCTTTAAATTGTTGATTTAAAATGTCAGCATTCTCATTTTGAGATGTAGCATATCCCTTTGTTCCCTTCAACAAGAGGATTGCCCTATTATCTTTTCTACGCCCATTTACATATTTCCAAAAGATCTTTGGGTTTTCTTTGAGATGTTCTGCTAGTTTGTGACCAAATGTAGCATCCACCATGGTCTTGACTTTAACCCTACTTGCTCTATATTTTTCTACATCAAGGACATGTTTAGTTTGATAGGGATGAGCGGAATGTTGGACGCAAAACTCTTCTAATATAATAATAGTAAACTATTATTTAAAATGAAACAATTAAACTAGAACACCGTGGAAACTGACACTACAGATAAGACGATAACGATCCACATCAACAAATTTACCACATCCACATCTCCCGTGGAAAATTACTATTTATAATTACCAAAGGTAGACAGTACCAGTTTCACACACACCACTGCGACCATCAGCTGTCTTTTGGATGATAGAAATTTTGAAAATAAAATATAGGTAAGCACTGGATCAAGAGCGGTTGCTATCGATCCAGGGCTTACATCGCCGCTTCTTGAGTGCGCTCCTAGTGGCCAGTGGCCAAAGTTTTGGTCACTGGGAAGTCACCGTCGCCCAACCCGACGTCGGCGATCGGGGTCACTCCTACCTCAGCGACCAGCGAGCTAACTAGCTCCTGATCAACCTGCAAAAATATATTCAACCAATGTAATAGCAAAAATAATTTGCCATTGGGCGCATCAGTTTTCTTGGCTATGTTTCCACATTTTCGCATTATGACCAAGTCAGGTCTCGCTCTGGAAGTACCAATGCCACACTAATAATGTGGAAAGCTACTACACCAGCCAAGCAGAGAAGGAGGTTTGCCCTGGTCTGTGTGACGGAACACAATTACGGTGACGACCAAAAAGTGAGTTTTTTTTTTTTTTTTTTAATTCACTGAAGTGACTGGTCACAACAGGAAGATTCTGTACCCCTCTCAGAGCTTAGGCCCTCTGTGAGAGGCACATTTTCACCAGTACCCCGAGCCAAAGCCGCGCCGGGAATCGAACTCGGGACCGCGAACCGCAGTCCGTCATAAACCAACTGTCAACTGTCCGTCATAGACCAGTAGTCCCCCAGACGTTTGGGCCGGAATCTATCAATGCAGCCGCATCCGATTGAGCTCCACCTTGTACATTGCACCAGTGTGAATGACCAGGAGAGAAAGCGCAATGAATGATAAGTAAATCAAGCAAACAAAAATGAAACTCTAAAGTGGAAAAAAGAATGTGTGATAAATTTACTGTGTAATATTGTTAAATCCACAATAATCTATTTTCACATCAGATCAGTAAATAGTCAGGTTCTAATTTATTGGTGACTGTGTTACTTATTGATTAGTTGTTCCAAGTATGGTGCTGAATCAAGGGGATGATTCAAAATGTGAAATGTAAACAAATAGGAAGTAAGTGGATTTCAATCCCGCTTACATATAACTAGAGCACCTTGGACCTGAGCGCACATACGGGATATGCGACCAAATTTGAAGACTACGAGATTACAAAAGGCAAAAATGTAAAGCGAACAGACACAGGCAGATGGGGACGGGAAAAGAGGCGATATCGTCATCGAAAATTCCGTTCCAGCATTCTGCTCATCCCTATCTTGTTTGAATACATCGGCATTTACTACTCTTTATTAGTAATTATGTTCAGTTTGAATTGATTTATTATGAAGCTTCCTTAGATTTCTGATTGCACGTTTTACATCTTTCGTGTACCAATGGTGGATCAAAACTATTGGAAACAAACTTGCAGGGAATAAACATGTTAACACCTTTATGATAAATGTCGGCAAAATGTTTCCACATTGAATTTATATCCCTATTTCCCTCAGAATCATTTTCGAAAGCCTTTATATTGTCATTAAGCCCCTTGAACCCAACCCAATCTGCTTTCTTGTAGCATTTTACCCAACGTTTTGGCTGCTTTATTCTTTGGGGCCGAAAGTTCGCAATGAAATGAACAGCTTTGTGATCACTGATTCTCTTAACATCAAGATCACTAACTCTTTCAGGAATATTAGAAATAACAAGGTCTCTTTAAGAATATTTCACCTGGATGCATTATCCCTTGTAGGACATTTTACAATCTGTTCAAGTGAGAAGTGCACCAGGAAATCTAAAAACCCAGATGCCTTAGAAGAATTTCCTGATTTGTTTTCTACAAAGTAAGTGTCCCTGTTAATCTCCGGAAAATTGAAGTCTCCACAAATAATAACTGCAGTTAGGAACAATTTTTCAACACTTGCAATAAAACCTTCTAGACATGTGTCTGGTGCATCTGGAGGCCGATAGAAACAGAATAAATACAGCTTCTTGCCAGAGGGCAAGATTAATCTACAACAAACTGACTCAAACTCTCCTTCATATTTTGTCTCACACCGAAGTAAAGCAGTTAAGAAGTGCAATAAAAACACCACCTCCTTATTGATCAGGTATCTTTTCTGTGGTCCATGAACTTATCTGGAAATACCTCATTGGACACAATGGTTTCCTCTAACCAAGACTCTGTTACAAACACTATCAGCACTCACCGATTCAATTAATGCATGGAATTTGCCTACCTTACCCCTAACAATTCTGCAATTTAATTGGAGTAAACTGACCTCATTACTGTGAACTCACCTCAGACTACGCCACCAAGTCTTTCAAGCTGTTTTCACAAACTTTTTATGTATTAATTATTATCTGTAAATAATTAATCGTAAATCATTGGAAGCATGATTAAACATCCTGTTTAAATCGTCCTTGTTGCCGAGATAATTATTGTCGTCCTGCAATTCGTTTTATTTAGTATTTACCACCATCGGCTTCCTCTCTTCATAATTGAGAGTGACCTCATTAGTTCCACTATATGACAATGTTTGATTTGTGGTCAACCCCTAGAAAATCTCGCGATGGCAGTACCTGCCTTGGTTGTTCTACGCTAATTTTTGCTTTTGGAACCCCATCAGTTAACCTAAAAAAATTCTGAACAGTGCCCAATCTGTCGACCTACATGTGCATGCACCAGCCCTTGGGCTGAAGTGTACACTATCCTTACTCCAGTATTTTAGTCTGTTCACATCTGGCCGCCAGTCCAGCACAGCAGCACCTGCTTCACCGGTCCAGGCGACTGTTGCTGTTTATTATCAGTAGCGGGATAATAGGAGTTTCTGTACCCCTCCAGGTGCTTTGGCACTATGTGAGGGGCCAACAGCCCTGCTCCAGACGAAGGTCTGCATTGATCGAGTAAGACACAACATATGGAAGTTACGTGAGAATTGCGAGACAAACATACATTTCAGCATGAGTACTTATAACATTTATTGAGCAACTCATATCGTTAGTTCAGGTCAATTATCTGCATCATCACTAGTTTAGTCGCGTAACATACCTGATCCCTTTCTTTGTTTTTATATCGAGTGTATTTCTATATTCAGTTAGCTCCCTAAGTCCTCTTAAACTTCAATAACCTAATTCACTTAGCATTTCTCATTAAAAAAAACCCACTTAGATGAGATTTTATCGGATTGATCAATTATTATGGGATCTAGAGCGACTCTTTAAGAGTTTCTTTTCATTCAATTGACTAGGCAACACTGCTTAAATTACTTATTGATTTGTGACATGCTCAGTGTTCTAATTTGTTCTCGTCGAATGGGTCGATCAGCTGAAGAGACTGTTGAATCCCAAGTTGTTTGTTCCAGACTGTTAGGAGATAAGTGTCGACCGAAGTTCATGAAAATCCGATTACGTATTTTTCAAGCAAACGTTCAAAATTGAATTATTTTGCTTTTTTGGGTCTTTGAACAAAGGAATAAAAAAATATGTCTGCGCAAAGGATGATCATCAGTCTCAATGAACCCAAAAGGTCAGTCGATAGAAAATTGAAACTCACTTCAAGAAATTTATTAAATGCATTTAGCCCGCTCAGTATACCGATTAAATGAATCATATTCCATCACTATACATGTTTCTGATGCATGGCGAGGAAAACGAGAAACAGCAGCAAACATGTACAAGAAATTACCGAATATTTTTAAACTTAATTTCTCTTTCTAGAATCGACAAATGCCACAGAAAACATCAACTATCAGAGAAACCAATCAGTAATCAAAACCACGACATTACAAAACTAAGATTCATACGTTAAACATACAATAATGCGACGTTCAAGCCAATCAATGTACTGTTCTGTGTATTGTACTGTACAATAGCCAGATATTCACTAGCCTTTAGCCATGCCACACTCCATTCTACTCATTCGTATATATTTACGTATTTAAATAAATGCATTGCTGTCACATACTTTGAGCAAACATGTGATCGTATTAGACAATGGTAATAACGATGCTTAAATTTAATTTTTGTAATACTGCACAATATATACTGAATGCTGAATACTATCAGATAGTTCTGAACTAACTTTTCGTTGAATTGGAGCTTCAATCATAGGTTAGGTCAGTTAAGATGTAATAATGTCGAGTCAAATGTTTCGTAAATCGCAATTATTCCAGGTGTCGAAGCAAACTGCGGGCCTGATTGTCTAGACATACATAGATTATCAATAAAAATGATGGTTGTGCCCGGGACAGACCAGACGAAAAAAGAGTTGGCGATAACACTTCTAATATTATGTATTTAAGAGTAACCTATTAATTAAAATGAAAAAGTTAAAACTGGAAACCCGTGGAAACTGACGCTACAAGACGATTCACATCTAACAAATTTACTACATCCACATCTCCCGAGGGGTGGTGGTGCCTAGTGCACATTAGCGCCACTTGGACCTAACCCATTTTAACTGACCAGCTGTTTTCGATGACGATTTCCCCTATTTCTTTTCCCCTTCGCCTGTTTTGCGTTGCTTTTTATATATTAAATGGTGAATTCGGGACAGGCCGAATGAGTTGCTTTTTATTTTAAACGATCTTCGTTGCCGAATTTCTGATTGTAGTCCTGCAATCTCCAACCATCTGAGTTGCTTTCTATTTTAGGCACTCTTTCTAATTTCGGATTTGGTCGCACAACCAGTGAGTGCGGTCAATTCCAATGTGCTCTAGTTTTATTTTTAAATTTATTCTTTATCATCCAAAAGACAGCTGATGATCGCAAGTGGTGTTGCGTGAAACCGGTTCTGTCTACCTTGGGCAATTATGAATATTAATTTTCCACGGGAGATGTGGTAAATTTGTTAGATGTGAATCGTCATCGTCTTAGCTGTAGCGTCAGTTCCCACGGCTTTCTAGTTTAGCAGAGTTATCGCCAACTCTTGTTCGTCCGGCCTGTTTCGGGCACAACCACCATTTTATTGAAAATAATCCAGACGTTCTTCTTCCTATTATATTGCTACACATATATATTTTAATCACAGAACGTCAGAGGTACCGGTGAACAAACACCTAAGCCTCCTGTTACACATAGATTAACTGGTGCAGCACTCTTTCAACTTTTTTTCTTCAATTAACTGTAGTCAACCGCACTACAGGCGTTCTGTGCCCCTCGAGTTGATGGGTGCAACCGTGAAATACAATAAATAACACAATAAACATACGATGTCTACGCTTAATGAAATGTTTGTGAATTTCGCAATGCGCCTTCCTCTATTCTAGAGGAAATCGCTCGAGAACTTTCTGCGCAACACCATCAACGAAATTGACATTGTCACCAGATGCATCATCACCCATATCTTCAACCCGAGTGTGCGACAACGTATCACACGTGCATTGCACGTACTGCCAAACCGTACATATAAAATAACAACTGCGTTTTTGAATAATCGTCCCGTTCATACCAAAAAGGTTTCACAACCGTAATTGACCTTTCCATGGTCACCCGCATGCGCATGCATGCGTTTGAGTATTGAAGGGCATAGTACGCGGAAACCAACTTATGTTGGTTTCTAATGAGTGACACGGTTTGGCCGCAATAATTCTCGTATCTTTCAACAACAAAAAAACCCCATCAGTATCTAACATAACAAAACATCACAAACTGAACTTAGCAACAATTTTGCCAGTCACGTTTATGACAATTCCGTTTCTACCGCATGCTGCCATGCGACCCTAGTCGAATTAAAAATGGCTGCCACTCAGATGGGCGTACAGTAACATGTACTAGGTTCTACAAGTAAAACGTTGACTTATGCTTCAATATATAAAAAACTTACTAGAACATGTTCTTCCTGCGCAAAATTGTAAAAAATTCGGTCGAAAAACGAACAGAAAACCATTAAAAACTCGTTCCAAATGACAAAAGAACTGTCTCAAAATTTCAAAATGGCGTTTTCATCCGGGTACTTTCGTAAATCGCCATTTTGTTTTAGGCCTAACACAGGCACGCATCTACGGGGGAAGAACCGTTCAACCACTAGGAAACGAAAAACCGGCAAAAATTTCACAAAACTAGATTGAAGAGACACTTTTCATCCAAAAACGAGATAAAATTGACATACTCATCGAATATCAATTTCGGCCAACAACAATTTCGTCACAATCAAACCGGAACAAGGTCACCGTCGGAACTATATTACGTTCCCCCCCCCACCTAAAAACATGGCTCGTTATATCGCGCGCGCGGAGGCACCGCGTCCACATTTTTAGAGATGGCAGCTTGTTTTTATATAATTTTACCTTGATTTTTGGCAGATTTGTCGGCGGCCCGCTCGTTTGCGGTCAAATTTTGACATAGGGCCGCAGAAAGCGGAGAATTTTTTTAAATAAACTTCCATGAAACGTTCTCTTGTGATCACTTGAGCATTGGCGAGTTGGCCGAATCACCTCGCACAGGAAGTGGTGTTACTCCGCTACAAAAATGCCTTCTCACCGACGAGGCGAAACCGTCTGCTGAAGCCGCAAGGGTATTGTTATGTTCATGCTACGCCCACGGAGACATTTAAGTTCAATTTCAAAGGTTTTCTAGTTTAAGGCGCTAAACCTTTACGTCGATCTGCGCGCGAATATGTTAAACTTTTCTTTTTAAGTCACTGTAGTCAACCCCTCATGGTGCTTAGACACGATGCGAGGGCTACATTTTCACCAGTACCCCGGGATCGAATAATCGTGAGCCCGCGCCGGGAATCGAACCAGGGACAGTCGAGCCACAGTCAGTAACTTCATAATAAAGTGTATACACATACAGTGCTCGTACGAAGTTGTGTATACCCAATAAATAACTGCGTACTCTAACATAATTACAATTACAATTTGTACCCACAAGCAGCCCCGGAAGGGGCCTGAAGGGGGCTAACATACAATCACAAAGATCTTAATGTACAATAAATATTTTATATTATCGTTTTGCAAATGTTTTCGCGTTTGTCTTAAGTCAACGAATGGATTGGGAACAACCACATTTTCAAACTCTTCGTCCACGTCCAATTTTCGGGCAATTGTTAAAAAGGTGGTTCTGACCAAAAGGGGCATTTTAGATTTCTCTCGATGTGTGCATCAAATTTCGAAAATACGTAATTTGGTTCATAAGGTAAGTTCACGTAAGCAAAAAATTGCCCGCAAGTGGCTTTCGCCGAGCAGGTTCCACGTGTGGGCAACCACGTGGAACGCAGGTTCCACGTGGGTCGTGAAGCAATATTTTGCCAATCTTGAGCAACCCGATTTTCGTCCAGTCTCAGCCAGATCTAGCTGGAAAGATTGAACATTCTTAACTTTCCGGGCAATATTTTTTGGGGCGTTCGTTTTGTCGAGCGTAAGACAAGGCGCTTGCGACGCATTTGAAAGATTTGATAATTGAAACTGATATTCGAATTTGCTTTAAGAAACTACACTGTATGATTATTTGACAGGATAAAAATCAAAGTAGTAAAGAGTAAGTAGACTTTCATCAATTTTCGAGTTCAATGTAAAATTGCAATGTCTTGGCATGCCAATCTGTCAAAAGAAAATGTGACAAAAGCCAAGCAAGACAAAAGACAAGTGCCGACAGAAAGCAGCAGAAGTTCGAAAGCACGGCTCCTTAAGATAAACTATAGAAAATGGCACTAGAATAGATCTAGCACTAGAATCAGACAGTTACAATAATGGTGGATATTTGAAAATAACTTCTCGTTGACCAACGCTACATACACTACGTCATAGTCACCAAAAATAATTTGAAACTTGTAAAATTTAGATAGTCTACTTACTGGGTAAGTAAACCAGTAAGTCTCGCCAACTCTAGCAATGACGTCACGCACAACATTTGTCATTTGTTGTAACGTCAAATGTTATAAATGTCAAATTTGGGGAATCGACTGTGCCGTCCTATGTTTCGCCTCCCCTTTACATTATTACAATTACAAATTTTACCCGCAAGCAGCACCCAAGAGAGGGCCTATGGCGGGGGTCGAAAGACCAGTTGGCAGAGCCATTTTAAAAGGCTCTGGATTTGAGGCTCGGTCAAGCCATTCCACTCACTATCGAAATAGGAGCTACTATATGACGCAGATGTACATTGAAGCTCGTTCACCATTCCAGTGTGGCCCCCTTTTCCCCGATATCAACATTACAATCCCCCTTCTGAATTCTGACCAGCAACCTTAATAGCCCCTGCCATGGGCCCCATCTGGGACTGCTTGTGGGTATTGTCAAGGCCCTGGCAGATTTACTGCCAGAGCTTGTGGCAACACTACGAAAATGAGCATGTTTCAAAGCGCGAGACTCAAAGCATGCGTCAACTACGAAAATAGTGCTTTCTAGTGTCAATTTCAATGGTTTTATGTAATGATCAAGCATGGCAAGCAGCCAGAGAAATCTCAAGCTTTTAGTATGATTTTTAACTATGTTTTTAGTGATTTTAGCCAAGAGCGTGACAAAACAGGAAGTGATCGATTGGACTTCCTGTTTGATTTTTAAAAGCATTTTTTGTGTAATTTCAAGTGTTTTAAATGATTGACAAGCAGACTAGAAAGTCTTAAGCTTTTTATTGCAATTTTCCACCCTGTTTTGATGTTTTGGCCAGGCACGTTCCGAAACAGGAAGTGACAGAGATCCACTTCCTGTTTGGTCATTTTATTGAGAAAAGTGCTTGTCATGCTGAGTGACTTGAGATAAAAGGGTTGTGAGACTCTAAATCTCACCACTAGATGGCGTTCCTTGTATGTCTGTGATATAAAGTAATGTGATGTACATAGGGGAGCAAGTGTGTTTTGCAATTTGTTTTGAATTTACTGTTTTGGCCCCTTAATGTCAGTTTTATTGAGAAGTTAAACACTTATTTAAAAGATCTAGTTTTCCTCTTTATTTTGAGCTATCAACCAAGTAGATCTGAGGTTTATTTCTTGGCTTTACGCATGTTTTAAACTGTTATTCAGAAACGTTTTTTGGGGATTTTTGGACGTTTTGCTCAATAACTTTTGATCAGTTTAATATTTTCAATTTCTGTAAAGTGCATTAGAAGCTAGGTGTCCACCTCTCCAAAACTGTTTTAATAATGATTCTAACTTGTTTCTACAATTTTTGGCAGCTAGGCAAAGTTTAATACACAAATTGATCTCTAAAAAGAGACAGAGCTATAGAAACCTCTGGAAGGTAGTTGGAGTTAATCCCACCAGAGGGGGCCTCCAATACCTTCACCTGATTGGCTGAGAGGTCTGTCTTGGCTAGCTTCTTCTAGCATGCACCTCCCCTCTTCCAAGAGGTATAAATAGAGGAGGCAGAGCTGGCATTAAGGAACTTGACTTCTGGAGAGGCAACCAACAAGTTCTCTTTTCTCTTCTCACTTGCAAATCCAGCTGACCCACACTTGGATTTGTAAGGCTGCGACCTTTTCCTTTTTCCTTTGGACTTTCTGTCCAAATTTCCTTCCACTTCCTATCCACTTCCTGACGCGGCCAGTGAGGCTAGGTACACCAGTAACTTGGGGCCTAGTAGTAACAGTGTCGGCACAGGACTTCCTGTTCCTGATCGTGGCCAGTGAGGCTAGGTACACCAGTAACTTGGGGCCTAGTAGTAACAGTGTCTGCGCAGGACTTCCTGTCCCACTTCCTGTTTAGATAGAGAGAGAGAGAGAGAGAGAGAGAGAGAGAGAGATAGAGAGAGAGAGAGAGAGATAGTCTTAACCACCTAGTCACTGGTTAATTGAACCAATTCAGCGCATTTCTCATACCCTGCCGAGCGAGTTTGCTTCTTTGTACTTTAAAAGGAGCTAGTGGACACCCCCAATACATGTCTTGTATTGTATTATGTGAGCGGATACCCTGCTCAACTACTCAAACATCAAATGTACACTTATGACAAAGAATTGAGATTGTGACACCGAAATAAATGATTGTTTGATTGAAACTACTGAATCCTTTCATTTTGCATATATTGTAATTGTAAACCGATCTCCCTCTCACGATCTTCCAGTGTCTCCCATCTCAGTTTTGATGGCATGTCTGTTCTAACAAATCTCGCAGCTCTTTGTTGAACCATTTCAATTTCCCCTACAAGCCCCACATTGTGAGGATCCCAAATGGAACTGCAGTATTCAAGCAAAGGTCGGACCAAGGAAAAGCAGGTCACTGACTTAACTGTACTTGGACACCCCTTCAACACATCTTGAATAAGTATAAGCCTAGCATTTGCCACCAATAGATAAGAATGGTGAGTTTTTCATATATTTGTATACAGTAACATTTTTTGTTAATAACTTTTTTCAGGGTGAAGGAAAAGCTCTAATTTTTTGGCAATCTATATGTATAGCACTAATTTTTCCCAAAATTTGAAGCCAAAATTCAAAAGGGGGGGGGGCACGTTAATGCTTGACAAAACATTGAGGGGCCCAAAAAACCTAAAAGGTGTATAAAAATTTTGTAATTTTTATGGCAATCACCAGCAAAAATATAGCACTAATTTTACCCTAAATATGAAGAATTATTCCATTTTAAATTTTGAATATGGGTGGTGTTACTACTGCTGCAAATTATGTTTTTTGTTAATAACTTTTTCCAGAAAGCAGCAAAAAATCTAATTTTTTATGGCACAAATGTAGCACTAATTTTTCCCAGAATATGAAGCCAAAATTTTAGGTGGGGAGGGGGGCTGGGCCTAAAACTTGAGGGGCCCAAAAAAAACCTGAAGGGGAGCAGCACAAATTCTAATTGTTACAGCACAAATTAACACAAATGTAGCACTTGGGGCCAACATCAACCTGCCCCCCCACCTCTATTTAGTTGATAACTTTTTCCAGAAACCAGCACAAATTCTAATTTTTATGGCACAAATTAGCACAAATGTAGCCCTAATTATTCTGAGAATTTGATGTCAAAATTCGAAGGTGGGGGCCAGTTAATGGGCATACTTATGGCTGTATTCGTTGATAATGTCCATCTGGTGTTCACGGGTGTGCAAGTTGCAGCGTCTTTTAGTTTTGCTTATGTAGGTGGCGCTGCATGCTCCACATGGAATTTCCTACACCTAGGGTCGTATAAGGGGCTAGTGTTGGTGTATGGCTTTTTGAAACATTTTTCTAATTTATTCTTATTGTGGAAAACATGAAAATTAAAAAGAGAATAAAATGTTTCAATTCGGATCTCACAATGGATTTGGGAGGAAAGAAAAATAAACATAGTGAGTTTTATCCTGATCGTCTGCATCGGGTTGGGTGGGTGAGGAGGGGGGGGGAGGTTATCTTGTCATCTCTAGGGGATTCAAGCAAAGGTCGGACCAAGGAAAAGCAAGTCACTGATTTAACCGTACTTGGACACTCCTTCAACACGTGTTGAATAAGTCTAAGCCTAGCATTTGCCGCACCAATCATCTTTTGAATTTGGGTTCTCTAAGATAATTTTGGAGACATCTTTCTGATAATGTGGCACCGCCACGTTTTCAGAAATATACTATGTTTTGTGTGAGTTTAGTGTTTGCCCTAACAAATATCTCAAAAAGTTATGTAAGGCAAATTAGATAAAAGTAAATAAATTTCATATATCATTCGTAGCTGGGCTAAATCCTCGACTCTGCAAAGGCGAGTTTTTCATCTGACACTTATCGTGATTGATTTTTCCTATATATGCTTAGCGGCGACATACTCTGAATCTCACCCCTTCATTTGATGTCAGGTAATGATCAAATTTCGACTCTACAACCAACCTAAGCCAGAGGTGTCGAGTGGTAGAGGTAGCGTGCTTCCCTCAAAACCACGTGATGGCGGTTTCGATTCAGGCCGACACCTTCGGAATTTTTCGGGCGAGAGAAATTCTTTCACACACCTTTTTTCAGAATAGAAGTAAAATCATGACCCGCACCTGTACGATGCTAGGACGTTTAAGATTCTTTCCTATGCAGTCTAGGAGGTTAGGGCAAATTTCCAGGTCGCCCCCTGTGGGGTTATAATATGTTCAATCAACTTAACAAACATTTTTTAAAATCCAACCTAGGTCTCGCAGTGTTAATGGTACAGGAAAAACGCTCCCCATTGTGGAGCATGGGGAGCAGAAAAATAAAATACCTTTTGAACAAATTATATTTGCCATTCGCTTCATTTGTGTAGACAAATTACAATAGTATGTGTAAAAATTCGATGGCTTCGTTGGGATATTTGTTAAGGAAGTCCACCAACCAGCATGTTCGTCCTAAACCCCCAGGAGGCGACCCGGTAATTTTGTCTAGTTAATACAGTTATTCTCGTGATCGCGAGGTCGATTCCCGACCGAGACCTCTGGAATTTTTCAGGCGAGAAATTCTTACGCACGCCATCCTTCGGAATGGAAGTAAAACCGTGGGACCCGTGCTTGTACGAGTTCAGGTTCGCGTTTTAAAGATCCCTACCTAGGTAGCTTATAATAAGTCTAGATAATAAGTTACCTAGGTAGGGATCTTTAACGTGAACCTGAACTCGTACAAGTACGGGTCCCACGGCTTTACTTCCATTCCGAAGGATGGCGTGCGTAAGAATTTCTCGCCTGAAAAATTCCAGAGGTCTTGGTCGGGAATCGACCTCTCGATCACTGGAATAACTGTTCCGACACGCTAACCATTACGCCACACGAGACCCCCGAGCCTAGGCTTTAGCATGTGCTTCCCTCGTGCTAACGCTCGTTGTCTCTATAGAGCAAAGTTGCAGCTTTTCGCTAGAGTGAAATTGCGGGAAATTTGACCGAATGTGTGAATCCCCCTTAACGGAGATGATTCTTGCTGGAGCTGGAACATCGTCATATATGCAAAATGGATGTGGGTACATATTGTAATTGTAATTGATTGAAGTGAATGTTGGGGAACAAAAGAAATCATGCTCGACATGCAGCATTTTGAATCTCACCTTTTGTGAATACCGATAACGACATGGAGCCAAAATCAACCTAGTGACGACGAACATAACGCCATCATACGTGGGATCCTCGAAACTCATCCACACACATTTTCACGTGGTACATCCTCGAACCCATTTTTCGTAAATTAGCACGTTATTGGACAAACCGTAATGGCGGCGCCCATATGGATAAAATAAAAAGTAGTAATAACGAGATGTTCGCAAACTAAGACGGTTGCAAAGAGCACGTGTTTCAAGCGTGAATTGAGACATTCGATTTTGATACTATGAAAAAAGGCTCCACCTACCTCAAGGCACGTTCTTCGTTTAAACGTTATTCACAAACCGTGTCTACTTATAGTTGACTATCGATAGATAAGACATCGACACTCGACAGTATCGAACGTTTTCATAATGGCTTTGGTTTTCATACTATCGCCCATCCCTAGCCTATCGTCTAGTCCGTCACCGCCGTGATCCATTACATTCGTATGATTTGTGGAATTTCTTCCTGCTTTCGCGCTTTCCTGAAAAGGGTAAATCTTTTTTTTGTTATCGTGTGTTTATTGGGACGTTAAATGCAAAGATTTGAAGCTGTTGTCACCTATTTCAATGTTCTTATAGCCTTCAGTTGATCTTTAAGAGACCGATCGGAGCGTAACACAGCATTTGTTAACATGGATGTCTAAGGAGAGACTAGCAGTTATATATTTAGGAAATATTAATGAAATTGTTGGCTGTATTTATTTGGGTTTAAGCAAAACATTTTATTACAAAAATATTATTCTACGACTCGTTAAAAAATTTCTTTGTTTGGATCTTGTTTTGTCGGGGCGGCGAAGGAAATCTAGTGTCAAACTGTACAGCAGCTTCCGGTGGACAGACAGTTTGCGACGATGTCATTTTCATTCGACAACGATAAAATCCATCGCAATTTTGATTTTGACATTTTGATTTAGCTACACTGATTCACCTGATAGGTAAACAGATGAACTGAAAAGATGAAGATTCAGAAATCCTGTGTGATAATGTTTCCCATTCATTTCGACTCTACAAGTGATGACACCTTTTTAACCTGCATATTGTCACATTTTAGATGAAAAATCTGCATAAAATTGACCAACATCAGGTTGACATTGAGATAAACATTTTTGGTTAGGTCAACAATTGACATCTTATGTTAACTTTGTTTACATTTTGGAATGTGTGAATGGAACATTATGTGCAACTAGGCCTTGAAATGTGAAAAACTACCTTCTTGCACAATAAGAATAAAAAAATTCATTTATGTGGTGTAAGTCGGGTTTTCTCGGATTGAGAAATCAAGTGTTATCAATAATAAAGCAGTTTGTACAAGTATTTGGGTCTGCAAATGACTCCTAACCTAAAATGGAAAACCCAGATACAAAAGATGACTGGTTCAGCGAATGCTAGGCTTAGGTTTGTCCAAAGTGTTTTGAAAGTGTTTTCCAAGTAACGTTAAGTCAGTGGCCTATTTTTTTTAGTCAGACCTTTGCTTGAATACTGTAGCTCCGTTTGGGATCCTCACCAGGTGGGGCTCATAGGTGAAAT
>JAQGBY010005141.1:0-15177 GCA_034698785.1 Mycogona germanica | reverse complement strand
ATATTTATTCTTATTCAACAACGTCAGATTATTTGGTCTATAAAGCTTCTGCCCTCATGAAAGGATTTCCCCGTTTATGTTAAAATCAGAACTTCAAATTAAGATGTTATGAGCAGAACAACTCAAACGAACTACAAATACAATGTCATCATCTTTTTGTTACGATGTTATCATTTCATTAGTCAAATATTATTTGATTGATAGTCTTAAAGTTTCACTAAAACTTTATTTGCGTTCACAGTCTAATCGTGTGACGAACTTCTTAATTCAATTGATCCCAATTGATGATATTTCACAAGGACGTTTCTCAATGGAATGTTTAAAAATTTAATGAATCAATTTATTACTACCCAGGTTATGAAAACTATATTATCGCACTGAAATGTATCGTATGTGATGTATTGGCCCTTTCATTCGGAATTGCTACTCCTTTTTCAAATAGCCATTTCATGTGGTTGCTGGCAGCGCATTAAATTGAAATGGGCCATTCCCAAGGTGACGATTATTTTGCGCGGTTCGTGACCGTTTGTCCCCTTTTCTCTCGTTGCAGTTTCGCGTCTGATGGGCTCCTCGCCCGGCATGAACATGAACATGTCCGGCATGCCCGGCTTGTCCGCCTGCAGCATGGGCGACAGCAAACCGCTGCAGTTTCCGCTGACGCAGCGTCGAAAACGCCGCGTGCTGTTTACGCAGGCGCAGGTCTACGAGCTGGAGCGTCGCTTCAAGCAACAAAAGTATTTGTCGGCGCCGGAACGGGAGCACCTGGCCAGCCTCATTCACCTCACACCAACGCAAGTGAAGATCTGGTTTCAGAACCACCGCTACAAATGCAAGCGTCAGGCCAAAGAGAAAGCCATGGCCGAGCAGAACGCCCACCTGCAGAGCCAGGGCGGCGGTCAACAGGCCTCGCCTCGTCGAGTGGCTGTGCCAGTGTTGGTGAAGGACGGCAAGCCCTGCGGCAGCGACGGCGCCGGTGACCACCTGCAGGGTACCGTGGGTCAATCCTCCTCCTGCAGCCAGCAACAGCAGCAGCAGTCCATGCAGCAGGGTGGCCAGCACGGACAGGCCACCAGCGCCTCCTCCGGCACCTCCGTCTCGTCGGCCCAGTCGCTGGCCCAGCAGGTGTGCACTGCCAGCACGGCCGCTGCTGCTGCCGTGGTCGCCGCCAACCTGACCAGCCGCATGGGCGGTTACGTGCACGCGGCCCGCCAGAACATGGGCAACGTGAATGTGCACGGGGCCACCGGCGGCCTCATGGGCAACAGCCACCATCAGGTCAACTCCATGTGTCCGTCGTATCTGCAACTGCAGGGGCGGACTTGGTGATGGCAGTGAGGAGTGGCGCCCCCTTGCGGATGGTTCCCCTCCTCCGCCTGTTGATAATCGGGGGAAATCTGTAGACCGACTTCCGGAAAACGAAAAATTGATATTGTAATCGTAGTTACGAGCTTCCTGACGTAATCTGGGTGGCAGGAAATCGTACAACAACCTGTCACCAGTCTTGATAACTTCAGGAATTTGCGGAATATAAAATTACCGGTGATCAGTGAACATTTCAACCCGGATGAACCACAGAGGTGTGTAGCTGGCGCAGAATTAGCAAAGTTCACTAAAAACACGAATTTAAAATGGTGTATTACAACTGCGACATCAACGACCAGAAAATACCACGGACTCCGTAAAAAAAACATTCATTTTGAAAAACAATGACAGAAAACTACCAAACATAAAACAATAAATGCCTAATAATATGAGACAAAACAGAACCCCAACGCAAATAGGTTGATTCATGCCGAATACTAAAATTCCAGGCACAAATACACCAGACATTATAAATAAACATTTTCAATAGTGTCTGCGGTATCTACGCCCCTCAAAACAACGCCGAACAAAATGTGAAAAATTCGTCGTTGCACAACGTAATTGTTAGAGCTCTCTCTTCACTAAATCGTCGTTTAAAGGAGAAAAAAAGCACGTAAACATCTCTTGAACAATTAGATCGGGGGTAAATTATTTTTGTTTCCATAAAATGGAACTTTCCTGTACATAAATTTCTATTGAACTTGAAGTACGTCTGGAAGATCTTTGAACGCAAATAGGGATCTCTACAATTGGCGGGGGCCGTTCGTTCCTCGGAGGAGGTCTAGTCCAAATGATGGTTGTTTTTTCCGTTCCGTCTATTTATTAAACAGCGACGGGGAAATTGCCGCATCGGTCTGGCGATCTACGGAGAATTTAACTAAAAATGAATAACAATAATATGAAACTGAAAAACGGACGAACGCGAGTGTTCAAAGCCTAGTGTTGTGACATAATTTATGAACCGCCCTTGGGGCATCCATTACTTCCCCTCCACAAACCCTTCCTTCCACTACCACCTCATCCAACAATGAACTCTACATTGGTTAGTTATCTAGAGTGACTAGCTTGAGTGTATAGATTGTGATGCGAAGATTTATAGAAGAAATCATTTTGTTTCGGCACTTACTGTTTAGCTGATCCCACCAATCATTTTCACACTTTGTTGACCCTTTCGCGCTGATCGCGTAACCTGTTACCTGAATACGCACGGAAATACTCTCGACACCGCGCGTGGCGGGTCGCGTTTCCGGCGAGAACCGGATATATGTCGTCGAATCTAACAACAACTTTGTTCCCTCTTGCCCTGCGGGATCCCCGCCATCGACTAGGTTTATCATTTTCGACAAATGTAATATTGTTTGTCCCCCATCTCACGAATTGTTAACCCATTACCCTCACATCTCTTGCTCTCTATCCTCTCTATCTACTGTATATCTCGAATCATTCCATTGATATTATATATTTAGTTTTCTCGTTCAACGACAATTTTGTTTTTTTTTCCTTCTGCATAATGACAGTTTTGTGATTCAATTTTGTTATTAAATTAATGGCGTCTATACGATGAGTACGATTCAATTTTTTTTAAATATTATTTTTATTGTACAATAATTTTTGACTTTTTTCTACACACGAATGTGAGAAACATGGATGGTCCCATTAGTTATCCTACCAAAAGATTGTACATCGAACCCCCAAAGAAGGTATCAATTAACCCCGACAAAAAAAGTAGGAAAACGGCCCTTCGGTCCCTTAGTCACCAATGCGCCATTTTGACATTAATTTTTAAATAATTTGCAAATTTGTAATCTTACCTAAATACACATTTGTACAATACTGGTATATACACAATTATTTACATAATATTTACGTACGACGTACTAATTAATAGTATTACAGATTTTTGTGAAATACCGCAACTCCCATAATGGTGAAAAAGGCTTTAATGGCTATGCCCATTTCCTATGGGCACTAAATTTAATTTATAAATTGTATTGTTTTATTCGTTGTAAGACGTGAAAAGTCCTGAAAATACATTTTGTGCAGTGTTATTTATTTTCATTAGCGTGTATTTTCTAAAAATAAGATTGAATTTTAACAAATTAAATTATCCTAAATTGATATTAGTTCATGTTGCGTACGAAATCGTTTGATAACTCCAATTCAACCACTTAATTTGTAGCTATCGGTAATATCGATTGAAAATCGAAATAGTCAATATAAAAAGCAGATAAACAGTAAATCCTATTGAAGCAGTTGTTCATTTGTAACGAGGATGGTTACATATTTCCATAAATTCTTGACCAATAGCAAAAATAAAACATATTTTAGTGTACATGCAGCACAACTTATTCATAATTAAAGCTACGTAAGATTTCCGATTTTAAAAATTAATATTTTCGAAGTCAACATTAACTGGTGAACAGATTCGGAGATTGTTCCGCATCTCAGCAGCAGCAGTACAACATCCAACAAGCAGTTCAACAATTCGGTGGACACTCGCGAGAATTCCAAATATCGAACAGAAGCCAAAAGAAAAACATCTTGGGGACTCCAGAAACCAGGCAAGCGTCGAACGACGCCATTTGCGCGGATGAACGAACCAAGTTGCAACCACCAGCAACATTTCTGCGAATATTCTAACGTGGGGGGGGGCGAGCATGTATGTTTGTTTTGCTTGGGAGAGTCAGGGTTGTGGCAACACCAGTCGACCGTCAAACATCGTGACAACATATCGCACTCTCTGATGGAAAAAGGAAATGTCCATCGAAAAAAAAATCGAATTCTCGGACCACGTGTGGGAATCGGTACATTCGCCACTAATAATAAGATGACACCGAAAACAATGAATGTTATTCTTCTGATCTCCGGCACTGATGGTTCTGTGACGCCATAAAGAGCGGGGGGGTCTCTGGAGGAATCCTGGGAAGTGGACGAGGGAGGATAGGGGAGAGTAAGTAGGGGGGAGCGAAGGAGATGATGAAGAAGAGAAATTGGAGAAGAAAAAATAACGCACGGTCCCCCCCTCACTGTATTTTCATTGCGGGTGAAATGAAGCGAACGTGCCGCGGCGATGCGATCGACGCTTCGGACGCGTCTCTGGGGAAAAAGTACGGACAAATTATTGACGCTCGGTCGGCCGCGGCAGATTCCGCGCGCGGAGGAAAATCTCCGGGAGTGCGGAGATGTTACGAAGGCAAGAAGAGAGGGAGAAAGTACGGAATTCTTGTCGTCGCCTGCGCACAAAATATCCCGTGGGAGCGATCCATGGGATGTCTTAGAAAAATGGGCTACTAATGATTAGATACTTGGACAACTAAATTTTCAATAAGATGAAAATGTGAATGCTGGATGCATACCAGGAAAAACCAGTGACGAGAACAAAAATAGAACACTCAGAATTGGTGGATTCGGGACAGCACCGAATGAAAAGACGAACCGAGTGGCGTACTCGCGTTTATAATAATATTTTACTATTATTTATTTTGAACTGGTAATTTTGTAAAATACGGAGTATCGAACAGATTACCAGCAATTACTAGTTCAAATTAAATAATAGTAAAATATTATTATAAAAGCGAGTACGTCATTCATTTCATTCGGTGCTGTCCCGAATCTACCAATTCTGATTATTATCACCAGACGTCGTACAGAGTATAAATCGTTTTCATAACAAAAACTGGTTTATTAAAATTTAGGACTCCAGGATATAACAGGTCAAAATTATTTTTTAATTTATTTAATGATGAAGCAATCTCGAGGAACTGTAAAAAAAATATAATCACAACGCGGTTATACAAACATTTTTGAAATTAAACAAATGTTGGTCGTTGAAAAATTTCGCGCTGTGACATAGCGATGACCGCAACCGAGAATACGAAATTATATATCACAAAAAACCCGAGCTAGCTTTTGGAACGCCCCAGAAGATACATTAAATTTTATTCCAAAGAGTGTGTCTCAAATTTCCTAAATACAATATATAATTTAACGCCTGCTCTGCTCATGTGTTTACAAATCGTTGTTTCTTTTCTTTCTCAATAATCTGTCACCAATCTTCTTAACTCGTTTAATTTCTAAACGTGCAAAAAAATTAATCGCGGATGCAGGAATAGAAAGGTGTTCCATCAACCTTCACAATCGATTCCGATTTACTCGAATAAATTTAAAAAATCTGTATTGTCAATTTTTTCCCCGTTTTCATCATTAACACCAAATGGTAATTACCACCTTAATGGAGGTCATCTTGTTTGCCACCACAACCTCAGCCACCCCAGGTTATGCCTACAAATTTCGATGGAATCTGATCCGTGGCCACTGTCAACGGTGGCGCTAGTCGCCCGACGTCTTTAATCCGAATTAACCGCTTGACGGCGCTCCGGCATAGCGGAACGCAGCGTTGCGACAGCGCAATTTGTTGGAATTTTATTGAGCGAATTGATATTTTAATCTCTCCATCGAGTTAGTCGGAGGCATATGGAGGGGTTCAAGAAGAAGAACGGGGGGAAGGAAAGGAGGGATGGAGTACAGGGAAAGGTGCTCTCCCCCCCCCCCCCCGGTGCTATACTCACGTTAGCTGCTTGGTTGACTCCGTTGCACAGATTTAAAGGGAGGGGGGGGGGTATGCCCCCAGCACCGATTGATTTAAGCCGATTTGTCCGATGTTTCCGTAATAATGCGCGCATGTCCTTGTATTGTAACCCCCCCCCCCCCCTACGATCGTTGTTTTACCCCTATCTATAATCCCTTATTTTTATGCCTACTCTCTTTGTCGTCACTATTTTTCTGTTCCAGATTTGTACTGTTATGTGAAGGGTATTATTTGAAGACGAGAAATGTCTTTCATTTTTTTTTTAATCTCGCATTTAGAATTCGAGATAAATTTAGTATATATTGAATATGCCTTATAAGACTAACAATTGACATCAAAGTCAAATTTGGCGCAAAGCCAAAAATTGAAATCGGGATGAAATGAATGATGGATGAAAGCAGCGCCATGTAATTGCAATACGTAGGGGGGGAAATGTTGAAAGAATCGAAAAATGGTATGGTCCTAATCATCTGAACAGGCCAATTTATTTGATTGAACTCCTATAATAATATAATAAATAAATAAAATAACAAATAAAATATTGTCCAATGGTATATTATCGATTGGAACACGGCAATTTATGGACTTACTCCTCAGAAAATCGTCATGGCCAAGATCGTCTCGTCTTGTCGCCTGTGAGGTAGCTAGATTTCTATATTATGTATGAGTCTTGCATGTCAAGACATATGTATGGGAGTGAACAATGAGTCGATTCAGGAAACGTCAATTAAATGACTTAATCTTCAGAAAATCGTCATAACCAAGACGCGAAAGAGGGATGAGAAATTATATATATATATACTTCCAAGTATTATGTGTGAGTCTTGCATGTCTATGAACAGGAGTGAACAAAGCATCCAGTCAGATCAACGTGATCCGATTTTACCAGTTCTGTCGCTGGCCAAACCAGGATTCCTCACGGGCCCTCTCTTTCAAGACACCCGCGCGCCAAAGAAAGGTCACCGGGGTCCCGCCAACCTTTGCTTAGCCCGTTTCACGGACGCCGATCTCGATCTATGGGAACCCCATTGTCGGTATGAGTCTTAACAACAATCCACGCTCCAACGCATCCGAATGGAGACGAGTCGTAAAGCGTAGGATCGGAACCTCCGTGGGCACCAAGAACATGCAAGAACGATTCAGATATTCACTTGTATACGATTATTAGATTCATTATGTACATGTACAGGCTCAGTCAGTTATGCGTTAACAAAAATAGGTATTTTAGGCCTTGCCGAGATCATAAATGATTTTTCACGAATATACTAGTACTCGTCTAATTGACCTTAAAAACGTAACATCATTACATTGATTTTTATTTTTTCCTTAAATCGGACACCTTTCACGATTTTACGTCATACAACATCTTTTCAAATGTTGATTGACTAAAATTAAAAAATTAAGATTGGGCTTGTTCACCTAAAAAGTCAATTTATTTAGATTTTTCCAAAATATTGAAAATGTAGTTGAAAAAATATTAAATAATTTTGATTAGTGAGAGCAGAAGATTCGAGCGATGGATATTACAGTCCTAAAAATAACCATAGACGAAAAATATGTAAAAGTCGACGATGTTCAATTTAAAACACAGGAGAACAAATTCGGGACAGAAACCATGTTTTTTGATTTTTACAATTTTGATATTTACTTTTAAATTGCGATGGTGTTTATCAGCTTGGTTCAGCAAATGGATCCCTAAATTCAGTATACGTACATGTACGAAGAATTATTTTTTTCCGAAAAAGAAAACCGAATATACATTATTTGCCGTATTATTATGAAGTCCTCAGCTGAACTGAGCAACGAACGTAGCGATGGACCCAAGAGCCCTTTGGTCCCCAACCAATAATATCCCATGTAATGAGAATGTGGTTGTCGTGTTGTGCTGGCACATTCTCATCAGCCACAATGAAAATGTCGTTCCAGAAGCGCGATTTAATTATGCCGCTCTAAAGAATCGGCTCAGACGATGATGATGATGATGATAATTACGATAGTGATGAAAAACCCACGCCAGCCTCTAATGAGGACGTCCCGCCCACCACCACCACCCAACCCTAATCAAAGCCAATTGAGCGCGTCACCAATTAATCCGCTCCGAGGCGCTCTCTTGTTCGCCACTCGCTCGACCAATTTCGAATGGAAATCAGAAACGCTCACACACACACACACACGCAATATTTAAAAAATCGACTGTACGTGCCAATGTTGACGGCAGAGGGCGTTCCGTATGCCTTTGGGTGCACTCTGGGTGCTAACGATGGAGAGAGTGCGCTTGCCGAGTATAGACGTAGCACTCGCCCTATTTATTCGCGTGGTGCATCAATCAATCGGTAACGAGGACCGAGAGGCGAAAAACAATTCAATTAAGGGTCCGACGACGGCGACAACTGTAAATGCGTCGTGAATGATGATGGTGGTGGTATTCTCTTCGAATAAAAACATGCACATGTTTGTGCTGCAGCGTAATGAGGAGTGATGGGCAGGAGGTGAAGTGGATGGAGCACCCCTGCATCCATTTGGTTAACAACGGTCCGAGCTAAAATTACAGCGGTTCTAAATAACAAAATAACATACAAATCGAGTATAAAAAGAATAACGAGACTCTGCAAATGTCTAACTGCTAAAAAGAAATAGAAGAAAAGCGTGCAATTTGCGAAGTCGTCCAACATTATTATTTATTTTTAGATACAGTATTCTATGAAAATGCTGGTTTTTGACTGTTTTGCTTTTTTCGTTTTCTTTCTCCTCGTATTTCTCATCAAAAATATCGTTGAGACGCGAGAATTAAGAGTTGATAACCTTTAAGTCTGAGACAAGAAGGTATTGCTCGAAGACTGACGAGCTTCCCTGCATTGATTGCACTTCAACGATCAGTGATTGCAATATCCAGGGGTAGCAAATCTGCAGCGATTGCCTCATGCTATTTTATGATGTTGTTTCCTGATGCACTGCTCAAACAGTGAGTCAACCGTGAGTGTGTAATTTACGTAAGAAAAATATTGCCTCAAATATTTTTTTCCATTTCATGCACTTATTATAATGACTTTGTAATTTCTAGAAGTTGGGATGGCATTGTTGATCTACCACACACAGAGATTTGCAATGTCTTACACAAACATGATTTGTAATTAGCTGATGGTCGCTCAATCATTGATTGATCGGGGCTGATCGACGGAAAATTTTATTTGAGCAAAGTAAAAATATAGGTTTTCCCATTTACAGATACGAGTACACTGTAAATAGACGGTCATTCTTTGTAGTTTATTTTAACAAATAATATTTTCGTGGGGGTTGATCGCCTGATGGGAGGATTGGATCGATGGCTCGAAACGACAAATTGGTGTGGCCTCGTCCATGGCAGGGCAGAACAAAAGAAAATGCTTGACAAAGATTAATTACTGCATTCATTATTAATATTTCTGAAAAACTTTCAAAAACTGAAAACTTTATGCCTTAAAGATTGTACCGCTGTTTTTCGCAAATATTTATTAAATATTGTCAGTCCACCTTTTACTTTTTTCAGAAATAAACCACTTCAAAAAGGCATCCAATCCTATGATTACATAATAATAATATTGCATATTTTAAAAAAAAATTGGGATCAAGACTACTGTATAAGCAGTTGTCTCGTCTCGCTCGCGAAACACCAACGATTCGAATCGCCACCTGGCGTCGGTATTAGGCGCTGAGTCGGGGAGGGGGGGTTATGTCTGATGTGGAGGGGGGACGGAGGCTGGTGAGGGGGTGGACGATTCTAACTATACAGGCGTCGATGCTGTTGGCTTTGCTGATGCAGCAAATACAACACGGCCGAACGCGCTTTTGTTGGCATGTTCTCTCTCCGCACGGCAACACTGGAAACAGGTTTAGCGCGGATCGCCGCACCCGCGCGCACCTGACTAACGAGGTTCCAAGTTGAGAAGAGACCTCCCCATCCCATACCACTGAGAAATTGCCAAACGGAATTGACCAGAACCAGCTACAATATTGTTATCCTAATACCGGACATATAGTGCTAAGAAAATTGTATAAAAATTGGAAGATTCTGAAACCGTATTTCAAATTGAAGATCCTCGAATTCTCTTTTTTAAGATATTACAGACTATAGCAATCTTTAATAACTCGATAAAATTGAACCAACATATAGAGAAATAGGTTTGCAATGCACTTCAATATTCATGATAAAGGTGTGAGGCAATTTGTTTTGAAAAGTAATTAAAGTAGAGTTCAAACCATCATCGTGAAAATAATTTTCGTTTTGGCATTGACCTTTATTTACCTGTAATTTACGTGAAGACTGAAATGTTCACAGTTGTGACTTACAATATTGTAAAATGTCAAATAAAATATTTCGTTAATTCCACAAAACTATTTGTTGAATAACAATATGACAACTTCTTGTGCTGTTAAATTTTTTTAACCAATCGTGTGTCTTGGTCGTTTCAGATCACACAAATGCATTAAAAATTTATATTCCATTCTCGTATATTTTTGGACTTCTTCATCTCTCTCGTTGAACGATCTTCCACGCCCTCGTTCGCTCAACCCCTCCCCCACCCAAGAGATGTCGCCACCTCCGTTATTCTCTACTTGATTCGGAACGTCTTGGTTCGGCCATCGCCAGAAACGCACCCAACCACACTGACTCCGCAAGAAAAACGCGCGCCCCCTCGTCACAACAGATACCAAGACAGCAAATATTGGATTAAGGGCCGACGGTTTAAGCGTTGCACAATTAAAGACGTTCATTATTTGAGCAATAATCCTACCCCCCCTCCCCTACCACCTACCCCGTCCACCTTCTTTGGGGGATTCTAGGTTGAAAGAGGGGTGAGTAGGGGAAGATAGAGAGAGAGAGAGAGAGAAGTTGGGAAGAAACGCGCGTGTGCCCCGGGGGCGCTTTGGGACAGCAGGGGGTGGGGAGATTAGCGGAGTGGGGGTGGGGCAACAGGGAGGAAAAGGGGAAAACGGACAACAGATTGGCGATTGGTGGACAATATTATCCACGTGCAGGAAAACATATTTCCCCCCCCCTTACCTGGATCTTTCCTGTTGTTACTGGCAGCGATCAAGTCATGGTTAATGGATGGTGAAGCTCTTCAAGATGTGGGTGCATTCAATTTTTGTTTTATTGTTGGGCGGGTTTGACTGGAGAACACGTACAAGACATTGAATCGATGTCAATAGTCAGAGATTCGATAATGATAAAAACAATATGAAGTCATTCTCAACATGTTTTTGATTTGTGTTAAGGTCATTGAGCAGCATTTTTCTTCCTAACCCCTTTAAGGGGCAGCCTGATAATTGCTACCTGGATAGGGAAATTTCATTTACAATGGATTCGTTTTACATAAAATATGCGATTCCTGAGTTTTTTTTTCTTCTTAAAAATTACCATTACTAATGGGATGCCGAAATTTGTAAACATTATTATTTAAAACATTCCAGATTAGAAACGCAATACTCTGTCTAAGATGAGATCTTGAACACTCACAAGACTCAATACTGAATAATGAATATAAAAGAGAATCTTCATATTTCTAGTACATTTTTTATTCCAGCATTCTTTCGTATACCCTGTATGTAAAAATAAAAGATTGGAAAGTAAAAATGCTGAATTGATTTGTTAACATGATTTATCAGTTACAAATTTGCGATTATTTTTAATAATTAAATTGTTTATTTTAAGAAATCGTAAGACCTTACACAAGTCAATTCAAATTGTTTTATGCGTGTTCAGAATGCCATCGAATATCGAATGGCTGTTTCACACATTTTATTATTTAATTTACGGATATTTTACGTTTTTGAATAGTCAATGAACAAGGAGGAAAAGTCCAATTCAATTCAAACACACAAAAAAAGAAACAAATCCGGCAGAAAATAACAGGATTTTCTGCAGCATGCATTCCAATAGCGATAACAAATGCTTTGCATTTTGAAGCGCTCGTCTTGAAAAGTACTCAACAAGCGGCACTCGAAAGACTGAAAATGCTATTTCTGCTCTTAATCCTGCAACTTCTATCAGACGCTCGCAACAATGAAACCCATAGAAAAAGGAAGACTTTCTTCCTTTTTTTTCGCACAGAAACGAATTATGATTTCTATAAGACTGGCTCTGTGACAACAATACACGAAATTCAAATGCCACTCTTTCTAATAGTGCTCGAACGCGTCAATGTAAAGAAATTCAAAATATACGTGAAATGGCAAGTGTTGAAGAAAGTGCAAGTCTGCAAGGAAAACCACATATTTATCAAAGCAATTATTTTATATAGGACTACTTTTGATATATCTATACTATCATTACGTCATACAGAAAACCGGACCAATTATAAAAAATACAGGTAGTACGTTTACACAATATCCTATTTATTCTTTTGGTCATTTACGTGACAAAATTCTCGTTAGTTTGGAATTCGAACACGGAATTGATTGTACCACATTTTATAATCTTAAATTGATTGGAAAACAAATGCCTAATGTTGGCACCATACTTTAGGTGACCTTCTCGATGCTCAAGTCGGTGGTCAGTTCTTCGTTGGCGAGACTGACAACCGTGGCCTCCACGTTGCTGATGGTCAGTTCTTCGTTCGCCAGATTGACACCCGAAGCGTCCACAGCCTCCTCGTTGTCGATGGCCAGTGGTTGCTCATTGGCAGTTTCTGGTAGCGGGTCGCAGCAGGTGGGCAGCCAGCAGCGCCGCCGCATGAACGGTACAATGATTACGTCATTGTAGATGAGCATGCCGCACCCCATCACCAAGTAGCCGATGATCTGCAGGTACTGGAACACCTCCCAGCCCAGACCCAGGCTGATCACGTAGACGAACATCGTGCTCAAAGTGTCCAGAACAGTCCGCGTGGTGGCGCTGATCTCTTTAGTCACGCTGACACCGGCGAAACTGTAGAAGGCAAAAGCCACAATACTGACCACTGTCGCAAAGCAAATTTGCCAGCTTTCTACCATTTGATAAAAGGCGTCCACGACGTCCTCAATTCGCCCAAACGGGTTAGTCGAGAACGTGCTCGACACGTACGTAAAGTACATGGGACACAACAGAATGCCCATGATGGTGAAGCCGAAGCAACCTTCCAATCCGACCACCTGCAACGGGTGCACTTTCACTTTGTTCAGGAATCGTTCCTCGAGGACCATCTGGGTGGCGGCGAAGAATTGCGCCACAATGATCAGGAGGTCCCCTACGATAACGGAGGTGGTGTCCTTATTAGATCGGGCATCGTCGGCGGTGATAAAATCGGCACCACCCACCACAGTCAGACCGACGATGACCAGCAACATGCCGGTCCACTGGTGCGATCGCAAAGTTCGTCCCAAAAAGGCCACGGATAGTAGACCGGTGAAGATTATGAGTGACCCTCTGAGCATATCGTAGCCGGAAGAATAGGTCATGCTGACGCCAATGTACATGATGGTCGTTGCTAACATATCACAACAGGCCGGGGCCAGAAAAATAATCGGATTGTAGGGTGGCCACCTAAAAAACGGTCTCTGAGACGTTTCGATCAATTCGCTCGGGGGATTGAGCGTCACGATTTTCTTGGCGTGTCTGTACTTTTGGTAGTAGCGGAAGAAGTAGATCCATAGGCAGAATGTCTCGCCCAAGAACAAGCAGACCGCCTGAAAGAATGGGTGATTAAACGGTTCAAAGTTGCCCTCTGTATCCAATGTATATATGGTATCGGTCCATGAGGTGGAAAGGGTGTTAAGGGCTCCTGTTCCTACCATGACCAGCACCAATTTTGTCACACTCCAAGCCATTTTTATGATTGTTCGTTTAAAATATTAATATTATTTGTGATTGATCGATTACGATACAAATGTGTGTTTCCTTTATGATTCAAGCCAACATTTATCGAAATTCATTTATGTTTATTGAAACACAGCTTGTTGTGATCAACAATTCACAGATACAGCACAGATAACCATATAATTCGTACACAGCAGATTAATTCTTTGATAACGGTGACATTCCTGGAAAGGGTCAGCAAAAGACGAACAAGAGTTGGGGATAGCTCTTCCGGTCTGTCCCGGGCACAATCCCCATTTTTATTAAAAATAATCCAGACGTTCTTCCAATTATTTTGTCAAAAATGTGTGTAGTTGTAATTGTAATCTGGTGTGCTTTGTTTTCACGTGATATCGACCGCGTCATTTGTTTGATGTGGAGACGCCATGTTTTGTTATTAAAGGGAACGGTTGATTTTTATGAAATTTTAAACGGCTAATTTAATGAGAAATATTTAAAATAGAGATCTGAAATTTCCGCGCTAGACAACTAATGTGAAAAACTATCTGCAGGTATAATTTCATTAAATTTCGTTAATCCGTTCGTAAGTTATGTCCCGAACAGACACTTTTAACTTGTGTTTTATAATATTAGATTACAGCTTAAAAAGTAACATTTACCCTGAAACAAATTAGCTAATAAAAATATACGAATTACCAAGTGTCTATTGTCCATTTGCATGAATTCAATTAAACATTAATAGCTTTTACAAAACACAGATTTTTAGGCACAATTATCGATGTTAAGGCTTTAGGGCGTTCCTTCAAATGTTCAGTATTTCAGGCAAATCACCTGCATAGGGTTCGTTAATACCACTGTAACGTTTTTTCATTGGTCAAGTCCATCCAAGTTCTCAGTTGTTTGGAAGCGCCGTTCTGCTCCGTTTAGGTGTCTCGATGTCGAAACGACGGTATACGCTCGTATTGTCCGTCGAATTCTCAATTTCCAATTTTCAGCGGATTATTCTGTTGGCATACCGAATCGTAGCCTTTTTCCCGCGTGATGCCGCTGGCGCAGCGACTTAGCGCGATGGAAACGGATTGGAATCGCGCAGACGCGCGCCGAGCACGTGCAACGGATTAGGAGAGCCCCGGTCCCGGGACGACCGTTGGGGTGAGAGAGAGAGAGAGAGAGAGTGGCGGGTGAAGGAGGAGTGGGTGCGATTTGGCGGCACCTGCTGCTTGCACCCCCGGTACCAGATTGAGCGCGCGTTTCTCATGACGGCCGAATCCAATGAAGCGTACGGCTAGAGCACTTTCCTGAAAAAGCGATTTACTTGGGAAAATGCCATTTAGGTCTCTTTATAAATTCCCGAGTATGGTTTTTTTTCTTTTTTCTTTCCAATCAACTGTAGTCAACCGCACTACAGGCGTTACGTCCCCCTCATGGTGCTTAGGCACTGTGCGAGGGGGAA
>JAQGBY010005140.1:0-15179 GCA_034698785.1 Mycogona germanica | reverse complement strand
AAATTTAAACAATTAATATTTTATTTCATTGGTGGTTACTGTAAACCCAGGCAAAGCCGGGCACCCTTCTTGTTTTTTCATAAAAATAGTATAAAACCGCAATGTATATATTGAAAGTACATTTTGGTCTTTCAAATTTGATTCTCAAAATCAAATTGGACCGCAATGGACATATATATTGAAAGTACATTTTGGTCTTTCAAATTTGATTCTCAAAATCAAATTACGTCATCTCCGCATGCACACAAAACAGAGTGAGTGGAATTGGGGATTGTGCGCATGCCCATATGACGTAATTTGATTTTGAAAATCAAATTTGAAAGACCAAAATGTGGTACCCAGCTATCTTTCTGATATCCAGAACAAGGAAAACTAGAACATACAACACTCAATTAACTTGCAGCAAGCAACAATGTGTAGTGAACAACAATGTGTCTGCCTGTCAAAATTTAAAATAAAAATCATTATATTCTTACCTGAAAGTATGAAAGGCAGTATGCTGTGCAAGAATGATTTCATACCTCATTCTTCAATTTACTAATCGCTGTATGCGTAGGCTTCCCTTAGAGAAGCAATGCTGCCCCGTGTCATGGCAATCACACAACGCTACGCTGCATCACCATTTGCCATCTCGATGTGCAGTGTGTTTGGCCCCGTGTTGCAGCGACTGCTTAAATTGAAAATGCATTGCTGCTCCGTGTGAGGCAATCACACAACGCTCTTAAGCATTACAATTTGCCAATCCATGCAGCAGTTCGTATTGCTAATTCACAAGGCTCGATTCGCGTGGTTCGTTGTTTTTCCCCACACACACGTCAAATAAAATAGAAAATCCAATCGATACATAGCCATATGATTGATTACAAATACTGGACTGGAACCGTTTAAACTCGACGACGAATTGGCGAGACTCCACAAATAAAAATACATAATCTTTAATTTGTGAAACTCGTATTGATCTCGAAATCTTAATCTGCATTCCGATTTTAGGGTTTTGACATAAAGGGTGATGTATTTTTAGTCCTCTCACATAGTGCCTAAGCACTGAGAGGGGTACATAATCATCCAGTTGTAATATACGCTTCAGTGAATAAAAAAAGTCCATGTTTCACAAATTGCAGTTTATATATTTAGACTCTAAGAGTCTTGCCAACTCGTCGCCGAGTTACATGGTTTTAGTCCCTCGTGCTTTAAATCATTCATCGTTGACTTTCACATATTTTCCGTCTATAGTTATTTTAAGGCTCTGCCTATTTAATAACCATCACTCGAATCTTATGCTTTTTTGTAAGACACTTATTCAGCCGTTATAACAAATTGAAAATGGAATATCCATGTTAGTGACGCCAATAAAATTGTCTTTTTGTTGTACCGTATTTCTCTTTTCATGTGGCTCTTGTTTTGCTTTGAGTTTAGCAACGTTCTTTGCATTGGGTGAATCAAATGATATGCTGAACGGTATTGTATATTTTCAAGGAATTCACCTGGGATTAGGTTAAGAAAACCCATTCCGGGTATGAAACCCCAATTGATTGATTGGGTTGTACTAATTTAACAGGCTATGTATTTGAGAGGAAGTAAGCCTTGCCAGTAGAAAGCAATTGGTAATATACCTGTTAACGGTCATATACAATGGATAGACTCAACCAACACTAACGCCATCAGACGATCAATCGTGATATGATAGTCGACCTGCACGCACAGCTCTGCTCTTCAGTCTTGACCGGCTTCAAGTTACCGAAACTGAATGAGTTTTCCAAGATAGCCGCTGCCACCGAAAGAAAGTTGACCAAACAACAATGGCGCCCCCTGAGTTATTCGTATCGTTCGCGGGGAGTCGAAAACTTCCGATATTTGTATTTATTGGGTCGAACACCGCCGTAGCGTAACGAAAGTATATTGCCCGACCGGCGCACGGGATGGGTCCCGACGGTCCTCAGTCTTTCAGCAGCTCCTTCCCACCGCCACCTCACCCCCCCCTCACCCGAAAACAAAGTATGGAAGTCCGGGGGTTGAAACGGTTGTCGGGCGTTGCCTGTCGCCGAAGCGGTTTTCCGCGAGTCATCGTGTCGGGGGCGCGCCGGCGACTGATACGTCCCGACGGGACGGGCGAGGTCTAGCGCGGCCGGCGCGCGCTCGGAGAGCCAACGCGTGGCCGGGAAAACCACCGCGCCATGTTAGCAAGTGCTCACATAAATATATATCTATCTCTCTCGCGCGCTCCAGACTTTAGGGAGAAATAGGGAAGGAACCGCAGAGGCTTTCCGCGCGTCGGTCTTCCAGGCAGTGCCCAGGGACATGGAACCACGGACAGGGCCATTCCCGTGAAAACATGGCGCCGCTTGCTTCCGAACATTTGTTTGTGATGAGACTCTTCTCATTACTGCGTGTAGCATAAAAAATTCTGAACTTGTGGATTTTCAATGTTCGATTCCCGGCGCGGGCTCTCGATTATTCGATCCCGGGGTACTGGTGAAAATGTGCCTCTCACATAGTGCCTAAGCACTGAGAGGGGTACAGAATCTTCCTGTGTGTTATACACTTCAGTGAATTAAATTTAAAAAAATATATATTCTGTATTCATAAATAGAGATCCGTTAACAATAACCGAAATGAGGCCTAAATCATTAGTTATTATAATACACATTTTAAAAATATGGTCAAAGCCGCTTCTAACAACAATTAAAAATTTGATATTTTTCAATTATTTATTTTTTAACATTAAAAGATATTATTTTATTTTAGTTTTGATCCTGTGTATCCACCAGAAGTCAAATGAAGCTTACAGACTGCATTTAAACATTTCAATTTGTGGTAAAGTATTCAGTTGACCTAGTACGAGTATATTTGGCAGAAAGCCATCATTAATGAAGAAAATACCTTTCACGTCCAACAGTATATTTCAAATATGTGATTGAAAATTGGATCCATGATGACCCTTTCATTTATAACGCATCATTAAAAGAAAGAACAGGGGTAGACAATTTCATTGGCTAAACAGTCAATCATCATAGTTGAACAAATCTACTATACTAGTGTCAAACCGAGACTAATATACGAAATACTAGATGCACACGAGTTTTCATTTCAACATGTAAAATATTGGCGCTCAATTACAGTCACAAAGGTAACAGTTAGCTCGGCTTCGTTAATTCTGAATTGTTTCAGCCCCTTCTTAAGTGTGGAAGTGAACCAAATGTATCCAGGGGTTTGGTTCTGCGCGACCGGCATCAACGATAAGCGATGCGTAACGGATATGGCCAGCACTCCATCGGGAGATTTAGGTACCGCTGACCCCTGGCCGCACCATTAGGCTTAGCTAGAAAGTTTGGGGGTTAGGTCTCGACATGGTGTCGCCTAGGTCAATTTGATTGATCATGCAATCGTACAACTGTAAATGAAGAATGTTTCCAACTTCAAGTCATGAAAGCAAAACATCAGCCACCAAGATCAACTCCATACAACTCCATGGCCGGTGACTGACCAATGTCATTCAAAAGTGCCACTCACTGAGCGTCAACAGTGTAAAGTCATTTCCAAAGAAACGAACACTTTTATCTTCTATCTTATTATTCCTACAGATAATGAATAATATCACCACCAGGTGGGTCTGACAATATTGCGCGCATCGAAAATATGAAGACACTAGCGAGCAATAGAGGGAATACATTAATAATATCGCCCAGCGCAAAAACACACGAGTTCTTCTGTATGGAAAAGCAAGTGCCCGGAAGCAGTTTCAACAACATTGTTTGTCACTCCATAACCGGAAGTGTCAAAGGGCGAACCAAGAATATCTTCCTAAGCCTTCTGGCTATTCGAGCCTTTACAAAGATTACTCAAGATTTATATTTATGCTGCCTTGCCTATGTATTCATTAATTCTATTGTCGGCCCCCGCAAGGTAAGACGGATAAATTTAATATAGATACTCTGGAGTCTTCACGATTTAATTCAATAAGACAAGGCAGAAACCTACTTTTAAAAATAGGAAACTACTCTCGTATGACCTAGGCACACGGCAGTTATTGGTGCCCTCTGGATGCGTCATAGAGAATCAATTGGTTTGTAGTGGATACATTAGACATTGACGTATATGTTTCATAGCTACGACAACGATAGCATCTTTCGTTTTCGTTCCTGCCATTGTCGTATTTCTTAGAATGTGATTTTCTCGTTATCCCCGATCTTATCCAGGCATTTCCACTCAGCTAGTGGCTAACAGTCAATCGTCGTATTTACGACATTTTCACAATTTTTCTAGTTGCTAGAAATCTAACCAATAATGCGTATCCAGCGATTATAGCGGTGCAATGAGAATTGACTGATTATGCGCCAATTACAACCTCTCGTCACCTGACCAATTAATAAATTAACGTCCCCTAACGTAACATACGGAAACGTCTTGACAGCACACAACTGACACAGACCCATACTGTTAAAGCATGGCGCCTAAAAATCTACGTGTCGGTTACCAAGTCAAGAATCAGCACCCCAGCCAGAAATGTGCCCCAGATCTTTGGTTAGAGCATCGTAATGTCAAGATGCAGGGGTTGGGGAAGAGTTATGCCGTCAGCATCTTTCTCCTCTTCCTCCTCTTTCACATATAACCTTCTTATTCCACCCCCAGCACCCTCCCACATCAAATACCCAACCCCCCATCCACCCTCACACCCGTCCACGTAATTGCTTCCATCCGCCAACACGAGGTGTTTATGGCGCAATATCCAGAGCCAGGAATCAATTAGAGCAAAACGAAAGTTGTGCCAGATTAATTATTAATAATATCATGAGGACGGACCGTCAAGCGGATCCGTGAAGTAAACATTGTAGGGAAGAAATAATGGTCGTATACGCCCTCCAGTACAGGGTATATCAACAATTATCAGCTTTGATCCACGTGTGTGTGTATGTTTCCTAAATTTTAATTGAACCACCGTCGCGATGACGCTAAATAGAAAATAAGGAGGTCCCTCAAAGCAAAATAGGAGAATTATCAAATCAGTGTAACATTTTGTGGACCGTGGCCCGTGTCGGTGAAGAAAACTTAAAACATGTTCTCATGAGACTCACGCACAAACTGAAATGTTAATTAACTTTTGATTGTAGTGCCATTTTTGGCCAACATGTTAAAAATAAAAATAAAACATTTACAAAATAATAATGAAGGAAACCCGATTGTAATAGAACATTTAGTTCGAACAGCACTAATGACTTCACAAATATAGCTCAAAGTTGGATATTCTTAACATTTCCAGGCTCTCACGACAACAAAACTGAATTGAAAGCCCGCATCACCTTATTATCCCTTTGTAATGTCAAGAGAGAACAGCATAGCTAATGTTTATACTACCACTACAAAATGATGGCACCGGATCTCAGGAGTAGGCGAATTTTATTAGAAATAATAGGATGAAAATTGCAATTGAAAGTTCAGCGCAAATTCGATCACGATTTCGCCTGGTTGCGTCGCTAAATAGTTGTTATGGTCTAAATTTGCGCGTGCCGGCGCAGGCCGAAGCTCACCGAAGCCGAACATGAATGGTGGAACGCCGCTCTGCGCGCCACAATGGTGGGCACGGTCTAATAACGACGGAAACTGGGCGAAAGCCTGTATTAAGATCAGGCGGAAGTCGGCACCAGTCGGCACCAGTCGGCTCCAGTCGGAAGGGGGAGTGGACTGGAATCGGGGGCACTCATGATGTGGGAGGGCAAGATGAACGTTTGTCCTCCCACTAATTACATAGTTTGAACGCGTTGTTATTGTTCGTTTTCTTTTTTATACAAATTCATACTGCAATGAAGGTTATTCGATGGAGATCATATATTTACAGTGTCCTCCGCTAAATTTCACGCGATTTGGAAAACACAGAGAACGATAATTTCCAATATTTTGTGGAATGATACTTTACATTATACACATCTGGTCCATTTTGACATTTAGTTCCATGCCTCACAAGCACTCGCGGGGAAATATTTAATGTAACCACGCTGGATATTTTAAACATACGCATATGTTTGAGCAAATAAAGAAAAAATTAATTTGTTGTCATTTTTTCATTGTACCAATACAATACTGAACGGTTAGTGAATTATTCAGTCGTGCAATCACAATTTCTTTTATTTCACTGATATTGTTTCTATAGGATTTTCTGTACGCCCCTTGGTGCTTACGTATTATGCGAGGTGCACAGTTTCACCAGTACCCCGGGATCGAATAATCGAGAGCCCGCGCAGGTAATCGAACCCGGGACCGCCGATCCATATAATATCAAATAAAATTAACAACTTGTGCAATTTAAAGTCACAAATGCGTACGAGATACTTATTGTTACACAAAAAAACCATTCCTAAATGCAGTACGTAATCATTCCATCTAAAATAATTTGAGAATAAGTTCGAAATGCATTTTCATGGATTTTTGGAACACAGTAGTAGCGCAAAATATGCTTATAAAATGCGGCAACTATAAATTATTTCAAAGAACGCCTGCAAAATCCTGTATGACATAACCAACAATAACCCTCCAGTACACCGCTGGGAGTCTCCGCCATCGTTCACAATTGACGACTGGGGAAATCCACTTTCTATTTAAATGGCAGAGGGCGTGCGCGATTGGCCGAGCGCACGGTTTAATCTCACTTGCTTAGGGCGAGAGTGAGTCGTAAATTTCGACATTTCCTGAGGTGGACGTTCAGTTGAAAAGCGGCCTCGAGAATGGACTGGCGAAATGAAAATCTATGAGGCGCGGATGCCGGCGAAAACCCCGCGGGGACAGACGAATTAAGAAACGCGCCCCCGACGCCACTAACGAAAATCAAGGTAGAAAGGACCAAAAGAGAGGTTGAAAAGTCTAGAATGCAGTATTTTTATCAAGACAACATTAGGTCCCGCCAGTAAAATGTAGGGCATTAAATTCTTCGAGTTTTTAACCCATTGCGCCTTGATGAGCTAACAAATAAAGTAGGTTATTATAATATCAAATAATTACAATTTAGAAGAGGTCCCATCATCATCTCCACACTTTCCCCCATCCATCCATAAAAGTATGCATTGTGTGAAGCCTCGAAACCCACAACCCTTTGATTTTACAAGTTATTTGTTGTTTATCTCTTATATTTCAACAATATGTATATCTGGCAGCAGAAAAGCAAAACTGTAACAAAGCAAAAAATATGTGCACCAAGAAGGCCTTCTGAATGGATTTTTTTTTGCTCGTTATAGAGACGCTTATCGGCAAACTAGTGGCCATTAACAGTGCGGTGTCATGTTAGACCCGGGCTGTCGAATAACGCCGACGACGATCTATCTAAGAAGAATAAGCCTCACCTAATGATCCATAATGAAAACCCGCGCAACGGAGCCTTATAACGCAATAAGATATGTTCTCGTTAACCACAAGACGGATGAGTTGCGATCACACACAACAGCGAAACAAGCCACGCTCGCCTAACCACAAGATATAACTGGCCTCGGTGGATAGCAAACAGGTACATCTACACCCCTAATTATTGTTTCCAGAATGTGTCTGATACACCGTCGGTATCGTTGTACCATCCGCGCACGGTTAGTTAAGACTCGGCTAATCTGATGTTCCAAAGCGGCCGTTCACACGAAACAAAAGTAGTTAGTTATAAGCATCGATCATCTATTTTTTAAATTATGTGTAGCGACTAATTTGGGGAAACCTGGACTCGGGAAACGAATAAACAATAAACGAGAGCCCGTGCCGGAAATTGAATATGGTCCGAGTCTCTTGATTTAGTCGTCATCGGTCCATCAGTCGCAGCCGGGAGGTTCACGCACAACCGGGTGAAAGCTAATTCCACCAAAACCCGGAATCGTGTAACTACACTTTCACATTTATAGCTTGATGAATATTGTTTTTAAATAATTAATTCAACAGAGACGTGGATTTTAACCCAGATCATGTGTAATGGACCGAATACTACAAATAATATACGACAACTATGGTAGTTGATAACCAATCAGTTAACCTAACGACTACTGTACGTAAGTAATATAAAAACTTACAGATGGGTTGATTTTCGAAACCCAAATTCGCCAGTGTTGCATGCGACTTAATGTTTCAGCTTACCTGTAGGAGAAGAAAGGGAGAAAATAATTTTTGTTAAAAGCGAACAACGAAACACATTCTTTAAAAAAATCAATAATCACTAACACGATATTGTGGCTTCAGATTCTCTCATAAAGCAAGCACACGTAATGGGAAAAAGGAACTGCTTACGCTCGCACAGAAATGGCACCGTAATTTAACGTTGTGCGTGCAACTTAATACTGTTGAATTTATTTGCAAAATGAAAGCGCCATCAACATCGTGAATAACGAGATGTGGTAAGATGGTGGTGGGAGGTAGGAGTTCAGTCCGAATCTGCATAATGATTCTCAATTTAAATATATATTATTATCAGAACCACTGTAAGTTCAGTTATAAATGCTAACCAAATCTTCGGATTTGTTGTGGATAATTTAATACAGATAATTCGCCACTATTTTGTGGCACACCGACAACGTATTCAGGGCAAACGAAATTTGACAATCATCAAAATAAATTTATAAATAAATCAAAATCTCATTTCACATTCGCTGGCGGCTCGATCGAAGCTATAGGGCGTTTAATGCGTGATTAAAAGATACACGAAACGAGCGCAACTGAATGGCGCATTTTGGCATTTATTAGTTCAATTTCAATTTGCGAACACGGCAAACAAAATGGTCGATCAATCAGAATGTCAATTATCGAACGGGGGAAAGAGAAATAAAAGTGGGTGTACATTCTCGACTAGTGCGGTTTAGTAATGAAATAATTAATTCGTACTGATAAGCTTTGCAGTTGACGTTATAAATACAAATTATGAATTTAAGATTTCATACATTACGGTAAGCCGGGTTACGTCTGCACTTAACCTTCTTGGAATAAATTTCAGTGGACGGGGACAAAGACGTATCTACTCTGTAGTTTTAAAAATCAGCGAAGATTTCTCCTTTGGTTCATATTTATAAGGTTACTAGGATAGGACAACCACACCTTTGTCCTTAACTGGTCGTTTGACCCCCGCCATAGGCCCCTCTCTTGGGGGCTGCTTGCGGGTAATAATTGTAATTGTAATTGTAATAACTTGTATTGCATACTATCTGATATATAAGATTTAAGTGCAAACGCAGTGCTGCACAAATTGGACGACGATATGTAAATGTTCTTAAATTAATTTCCAGTATGTATTCCAGGCCGTAAAATCTATACAGATGTTTTGGTAAGGACACAATTTATGCGACGTCAAATTCAGTTTTTAATCCTCGCTAGTCCAGAATGTATATCCATGCTAATAGTAATACTTCTGACGCGCCCACAGACAAAACAGACCATCAGCGCCAAATAAATTAAATCGCAGTCGAACCACAACCAACTGAAAAGTGGAGCGGGACGAGAGAGGGTATTTTCGTGCGACGCTGCACTTTACTCGATCGACTTTCAAATGAAAAATATGCGTTGTGACATTGCTGAAAAATCATGTTCTACGCTCGGGGGAGGCGCCACATCACACATGCAAAGTAGAATGCACACGCGGAAATATTATCAAAAATACAAAATACCAATAGCCAAAACATTGAGTGTGCAAGAGACGGGGGAATGGGTGGCGGTTGAGCGTGGGGAGTTGGCATGGTCAAATTGGCTGCCGGCAATGAAATCTTCATCAAGGATACATAATCAGTCCAGTTATAGAACATGTGACAATGCGTAGAGATGGTCGCAGATCACAGCTCGCATGACTGTGGAAGCTTGGGTTGATTGAATTTTTCCAGCAGCAATATTATTTAGTTTGCGTAGAAATAAAACTGTCCGCGACGAGACATGGGACACCATTTCTCCATGATAAAATATACAAGGTGATCAGTGACACGTAAAACTCCTTAATTGCTCCTGTATGTGATCGTGCACGGCATACACATACATAAAACGTGTTGCAGATTTCTTTGTTAATTATACTGACAAAAAAATGTAGATCTTCTGTTGAAACAATTAAACAACCATTACACAACGTTTTGACGCAGACCCCAGTTATTGTAGCGGTATTGCTACTGGCTGTGGCTCGGCGGTCCCGGGTTCGATTCCCGGCGCGGGCTCTCGAAAGTTTCGATCCCGGGGTACTGTTCGTTCCCCCTCGCACAGTGCCTAAGCACTATGAGGGGGACGTAAGGCCTGTAATGCGGTTGACTACAGTTGATAAAAACAAACAAAAAAAAAAATTCATTGCAGCTGTTTGATCGTTAATAGATCATATTGTCGATCGCAACAAGAAAAAAGATAGTCTGAAATCAACTATACTCAAAGTAGTCCAAAACTACCACCCTGGAGACATGTGAAATCGCCATTGGCGGCGACAATATGCCACCAAATCCTCGTATGGTAGATGCATCACCGCAGATAATTTCGCGACCAATTAAAGCTATGCAACGATTTCTGATCTAGTCAAAAAGGGTTGATTTGGACACGACAAGAAAAATAGAGAAGAAAATGATTGTGGATCAAATCTGATCAATTGCAGAAAATCAGGTCCACCGATAGATAAAAGAAAACCATTTTCTCATTTGTGAAATCTAATTACTGGCGAATTCTGACTGCCGCCTAGCGTAGTGACTTCCCGCATCGTGGAATTGATGTTAGACAGAGCGAAATAATACGAGAAAAACGAACGGATGAGATTGGAGGAAGGTAAAAGAAAAAAAACCACGTTAACGTGATCGAAACATACAAAGCATTGGCACGATCAACGGTATCCAACGGATTCACGGACCATGTGTGTGTTCGCGGGAATAGCTCGGAGCCCCGCTGGAGTCTTAAGTGGATTTAACGCGGTCTGCCGTTATTGCAATTTCATGCCAATATGGTTTCATCAACGACAAATTTTCGTTTGGAATGAAAAGATTCTAATGACGAGGTGAGGTCGACTGAATGGAACAACGTATATAGGTCGCTTCGGGACACTGTGGGCCTTCTTTATTGGCAATTTTGAGGACTGAAGATCCTAAATATACCCCACATGTGAATTTGAGAATTCATAATGGATATCATAGAAATTGAAATCTACAGATATAGGTACAAATAACAAAATAAGGGAATAACTTGCATTTGCTGAACAAATTTTGAGGAGGGGAAAGTGAAAACAAAAATACATAAAAATTACCCACCCAAAAATGAGAATAAATTTAAATTTTAACAAGTTTTTACAATATTTATCATCTTAATCAATTACAAAAAAAAATTATAGTTATTCCTTCACAAATTAGATAAACGCCTTCAAATTGTTTTAATTTATTAATATTTTAAATTACTGATGCGCACATTCAAAATCAATCGGACAACCTCGCGACTCCTCTGCCGAATTAGCTGAAACAAAATTATCATGAAATTCGTATAATCCAATTGGAAAGAAAGAAATATTGATTTCGAATTAATCTCACTATTGCGCTCATTTTCAGTAATTTCAAAATGGCAATTTGATGTGCAGGAATATGATTTTCTTCTCGCCACAGAAATTCTTTTTCCATCCCATCACTAATAGATTGAACATGGCAAACGTTTATGTCTTCACTTCCGCGGTAATCCACCACATTTTTTGCTGACCATTTCCAAACATTCATTCTTTAATGGAATAATTTTTTCATCACGCCAGGATGACTAATTCTTAGCGCGCGCACAGAAGCTCTTTTTTCACTCTGTCTACTGGTGCAATAAAGGAGGGTGTGGGGTTCACAAAAATTATGAAATTGGATAGACAGCGAGCATTAAAAACGAATAAAAGAAACATTAGTTTTTTTCTCGATACCATTTACGGAGAATGTGGAAGTTGGAAAAGAGCACATCGTTTTCGCGTCGCGAGCAAAAACTAACCAAACTTTGTTATTAACCATTTTTTTTTGGCAAATCCCAAAGGTTGACAAAATGTTTGAGTTCGGCGACGAAGGCGGCGCACCCATCGCTTAGTGAATAAGCTACGTGTGATTACTGAAAGGAACCCCATTGCTGTTCTATTGATAGTCAATTATAAACAGTTCTGCTGAGAGGACAAAACAAAAATATACATTTTCGCTCATACACGATTGAGCGCTCACCATTTGTTCCAAAAACGTTTGCTATCTTTTAGAGTGACAACTTACTAGTCATAAAGACGCTTTCATTATCGAACAGACCGATAATTAACAAATCAGTTTCTTGGAAACTAACTTGCCTGAACGATCAGATACGTAGACACTGTACATCAATACCGAAACTCGAACGCTCCCACAACTCGGAAAAGATTCGAAATCCGCACTAAAGCCACCAAAAAATAGCAAACCATTTTGCATGAAGAAAACGATAATCCTCTTAACCAAATCAATCATCACATGGTCAACTGAAATGCACAGTGTCTGTGCGACATTGTAGGCTCCACCAATTAATGAGTGCTTCCCCCTGTACACAGGTAGGCATTGGTGGCACTGAAAAGGCAGCCGGCAATTACAATTACAATATGTACCCACAAGCAGCCCCCAAGATAGGGGCCTATGGCGGGGGTCGAACCTCACACTTTTGGAATGGTCGTAGCCAAACGAACGAGGTTCGTGTAGCCACCGCGAGTCCTTGTTGTCGACGACACCAGCTGATCGGCAGCGACGCGTACGGCAGCAACATGTGCAAACAGCGGCAGCCGTTGAGAGAAAAAAAGTTGGGTCGGGCGTTTGTTTCAATTGAAAAATCGCTTGAGTGGAAAACAGGGTCAACGGAAAGACAAGTGCGAGAAATGTCAAGACAGGCGCATGCCGGCAAGGGCAAATCGCAAAATATACAGCTTCACAACACAGGACTATCAAACACCTACAATTGCTTGGATGGGTCATTATGAAAAAGTTCGACATTTTTACGCTCAACAAATTTAGGACGTTGAAAAAAGCTAACTTTAAAGTGATTTCATTTCAGGACAGCGCTAAAGAATGAACGACAAATCAAACTCCAGACTATAATTGCTTAAATTGGACAATTTTACTATCTTGAGATCGTCAATCGGTTTGTCTTGCGATTTAAAAAAAAACCCTAAATCCAACTTCCAATTAACAATTAAAAAAATTAATATTGTGTTGTAGCAAATTGGAACAATGGGTGAACGCTTAAATGCTAAAAATGCATTGCAAACAGTGGTGAGGTAGAAGTGCATGAGACAAATTGTCCCCACACACCTTCTATCGGAATAGAAGTAAAATCCTTACCCGTCCATGTACGGTATCGGGACTTTACAGATCCCTTCCCTAGGCAGCCTAGGTTTGCTGACGGATGTTACCATTTTACGCATGGCCCTCGCAAATTATCGCGCAGTCCAGGCGCACGCGGGAAAATGGAATGGCGTCAGGCGTGAGACAGTGTGGCAAACATGTCGCCCGACATTCAAATGTCGCCGCCCCCGCTTCCATACTCGCGTCCGCCCTACACCATTCCTAGACCATCTGTATACAAAAAGGCAGCCGCGCGCTTGAACATCAGGTGGCGGCGTACATTTCGTTATTTGTCAGGTAACGGCATATTGTAATCCAGATACCCATGTATATAGTCTTCTGGGGAAAAAATATGGTTCACAACATTTTAAACGACGTGGAGGCCACGAACAGCCATCGGAAAACGTTTTTTTCTTCTTCAATTTGGTTAAAAAGTAAGTGTGCACTTGTTCCCGAGGACGATTGTTAACATCTACAGAGTAAGACGCAATGGTTGAACCCTACTTCATCGGTGAGCGCCACACTTGCTTCAGATCGACACTAATGCTAATGAATAGGGCTTCTTTAGTTAGTTATTTTACACTCTTTGGAAGGAATTCAAAATTGGCGATAGAAGCGCTGAAAACTTAGTTAAAAGCGATAGTTCAAAATTAATGTTCGGTGGTAGTTCGACCCGACCAAGAAGACTCGATTCTCTAAAACACCACCAATTCGCGCAAAATAAATGTCACTCATAGAGGTAACAAACATAAATATCAATTTCCCTTTAAGGCTGCATATATGGATGAGGGTTTCATGAGGATTTAGGCCTAGCCGTTATTTAGATTTATCGCGCCACTAACGCCACCCGCGCGCAGGTCTTCGAACACCAGAAAGAAAGTTGCCGACAAAGGCAGAGAGCCAAAAAAGATTTCAAAATTCGAATTCAGACTAAAACCTAGTCGGACCAGTCGCTGTTCCATCCAACAACAAGAAGAGAGCTTCCGGATTCAAAGTGCCGACAGAATTCCCAATCGGGCGGTCACGGGTCACGTGACAAATCGTCACATGTGACAGGTTCGATACGCGTTTAAACCCTTGGCTCAGAGCCCACCCAAACATCACTCATTTGATTCTCCCCGCGCAGGTGAACTCAATGCACTCTCCATTCGGAACAATTTTACAGCATCCCGGCCAACTTCTTAGACCACCAAAATGAATTACAAATGCAGAAAGACGTCCGAAAAATAAAATATGCAAAGAGGATGAACATTTTGAAAGTTATTTAATGTAATCGCATTAGGTATAGTGCTACTGCGATCTCGAATAGCAGTAAAATATTTTATCTAAAGAAGCTTCAATTTATTTATATTCAATGAGTGTCACGTCATATGCAAATCAAATTAGTGTCGAAGCCGTTAATAATTAATAAAATGATTAAATACAGGTGCACGTAGCTCATTAGACAGAAAATACCAGTTATATAATCAAGTCACGTAAACAATATCAATCGTCAACGTCCGAACAAAAACCATCACAAACAAAAGAGGCACTGCTTTTATGTTGAGGTCTAATGCGACACATAAACAAACACGCGACGTGGGTAGAACATTATTTATCGAAAATATGACAATTCCAATTTGGTGGCGAGGCAAACAAATGACGGGGGCACGTGCCGCAGATAGCGCACGTGATAAATAACAGCTCCAATTTGAATAAGTTCCAGTCTCGGCGCGCACTGCACGCCGGGAACACAGAACGAGACAAGAACGAACGAACCGGAAATGACGTGACAGTCGAAATGGGATCGAATTCCGGTGGCCCGGTCGAGCGACTATCGAATTATAAACGAGTTTCGATTGGCTGGAACGCGCGCGCGCGCGCGTTCCAGCAGTGGCATCTGCTTTTGAAATGCGGGGGGGGGGGGGGGGG
>JAQGBY010005139.1:0-15182 GCA_034698785.1 Mycogona germanica | reverse complement strand
GGTAATGGCGACGGAAAAGGAACAGAGAAAAAGAAGGGTGGTGGTGGACTTCTTGGGGGAATTCCAATTGTTGGGAGTCTTCTTGGATCCCTCGGTAAACCTCTTAGCAAAGTTCCTTTAGTTGGAGGTCTCGTTGAAGGACTAACTGGTGGTGGTGATGGTGATGATGGTGGTAGCACTGGTGGTAATGGTGGAAGTGGTGGTGGCAGTAGTGGCAAAGGCGACGGAAAAGGCACAGAGAAAAAGAAGGGTGGAGGTGGACTTCTTGGAGGACTTCCAATTGTTGGCCCTCTTCTTGCACCAGTCACTGGTCTTCTCGGTAAACTTCCTATAGTTGGAGGTCTCCTTACACCGCTCATTGGTGGTGGCGATGACGGTGATGGCGGTGGCAGTAGTGGTAAAGACGATGGAAAAGGCACGGAGAAAAAGAAGGGTGGAGGTGGACTTCTTGGAGGACTTCCAATTGTTGGTCCTCTTCTTGCGCCAGTCACTGGTCTTCTCGGTAAACTTCCTATAGTTGGAGGTCTCCTTACACCGCTCATTGGTGGTGGCGATGACGGTGATGGCGGTGGCAGTAGTGGCAAAGGCGACGGAAAAGGCAAGGAGAAAAAAAAGGGTGGAGGTGGTGGTGGACTTCTTGGAGGGCTTCCAATTGTTGGGCCTCTTCTTACACCAGTCGTTAATATTCTTAGTGGACTTCCTTTACTTGGGCCTCTGCTTGGCGGCCTTCTGGGCGGCGGCAAGAAAAAGGAAGAGGAAGTAATTATAGTAGATACAGTCCCACTTAATGGAGGATCGGCTAATCAAGATATCAATAAAGGTGCGGATGCCTCATATCAGGTTTATAGCCAAACTAGTTTCGTTAACAACGGACAAAGTCCAGAGAGTTCAGGACATTCTAATGGAAACTTAGGTGCCGGAGGCAATTTTGGAGCTAGTGCTGGAACAAATGTTGGTGCCGCTGCTGATGGTAACGCAGGAGCCAATTTTGCATCTTCTGGTGGAACCTCAGGTGGATCTAACAGTCGCACTTATGTCGAAACCAATGTTGGAGGATCCTAGGGTCACTGAAACTGTGGAAATGATCTTCCAAGGTTAGATTCTTGAGTATTTCAATAGCAACTTACTCGTAATTTGTTATACCCTAGCTGTAAATCAATGTGGGCAAAAGTATTTAAAATGGCATACAAATCTTAAAAGAGATTGCAGATTCATGTGTATAAACAGACAGATGACCAAATTTTCTACACTAGCTGCAAATCAATATGGGATTCTTGCTGATCATTTGTTCTCGGAATGGCGGTGGCACCAATGCTACTTGATGAGTTGAACACTGTAGCATTCAATCCTCTGACTTATTTATGTGGTTATCCATGCTTGATAAATGGCAAATGTAAGGAAACAATGTATCAGAAACGAGGGTATCAATTTATTCAATTCAAGTTTCCTCAATTATTTAAAAACAATGACTGTGTAATGAAATTCGATGGCAAATTATCCTGACATTCCTGAACCTCTTGCAACATCGAAGATTGGATTTACAAATTTCATAAACTAATATTTCGAACGCAAATTTGAGCGTCAACGAGATAGTGTGAAGTCGTCCGTTTTTTCATTTTCTTCTTATTTCGAAAACCGAAATTTTACGACGTCTTGGTGAAATGTATAAGGACTATGAAATGTTTAAAAGTTCAGTTTATGAGCGAATTGAAAAGTTTAGAAGTGCCCCATACTGAGATTAATTTAGTGCTATGATGCTCTGCCTGATCTAGCTCCTTTAGACATTATGTATTCGGTGCTATTAAATCGCATCTTTGAGGAAAATTATGAAAAGTCCAAATTATGAAAATACATTTTTTCTAAAAATGATAACATCTTTGGAAACATGGCGCAAGCTAAATATTAATTGCACACATTCTGTAAATGCACATGAAAAGTCGTATATACTTGTTAGACTTGGGGAACACTTAAATGTTAAGTGTTTGGGCTGTTTATGAGTTTAAAGTTTTTGAATAATATCATTTTCGAATCACTAATATTAAAAGATAATGCCAAAACTCACAGATTGTTGTGAAGAAAAAATTGTATGTAGGTAATTATTTTTAAATGTTAATTATTTGGATAAAAAATATGTTTAATTAGTCCGTATAATGTAAAAAATAACAGCACTTATTTCTGATTCAATGAAATTGATTGAAAAGCCATCAATGCTGGTGTCACTTATATTAGTCTATGTTGCTATTTGTTCTTGATTATGTTAAATTATTCGATTGAAGTTTATAAACTTGGAGTTGTTCCATAATTATGTAACAAGTGCTATACATGTACAACACACATTATATAATCATTATTGCAAATAAAAGATATTGTAAGCCACTTAGTGATAAGAATGCTTTTCATTCTTAGCAACATATTGTGATGTAGGTGAATTGAAGCAATTTCTCCATAATATTAAAATTGGTGGATCATTTGAATATAACTATTGTAAAATATTGGAATTTTCAATAAAAATGATAACTGAAGCTAAAAAAAATTATAACTGAATCTGGTTTAGTGATTAAAAACTGAAAAACTGAGTTCATTGCAGACTAAAAGCGACAATTTATAAATCAGAATTAGTCCTTGTAAAACATTTCGGCATTGATTTTGTCGTTAACAATTTTCAATTAAAAATATTAAAAACTGAATTCCAATATTTTCAAATATATTATAAATACATTACAATACGGACGAAGAAATTAAAAAGTTATGAGAAAATAAATTTATTTTACAAAGATCTCACATCTGTCTTCAAACGATATGTTTAAAATACAAAGTTTTATAATAGTACGTGTATTTATAAATGTCCCAGAAAACGAAAACAGTTGCAGTGAGAAATGAAAATGGAAAAATGAAATCGATCATGCCAAATTTAACTCATTCTGCTTCAAAATTCCATTGGTCAAAAAGGTCAGATCGAAAAATCGTTAGACATCTGGTTACACTAACGCGACTCTAAAATCTCATGACGATGACATAAATTATTATTTATTTGTTCAACCTTGACTTTCACCGAATTGCAGAATCGAATATCGGGAATGGTCAAACAGACGATTGAATCGGAATTTGATGACCAATTGACCTTTAGACCAGATGCAATGAAATATCAAAATATCATAAAACCTGTCTGCCTAGAACCATCCTGGTAACCATTCTAAAACCATTCTGAATAAAATAAACAGATTTTCCAAATACAAAACCATAGTATCCAAACGACATTGAAAACGAAGATGATCACCCTGAAAACTAGAGGACTGAAAACTGAATTTTAACCATGTCATTTTTAGATACAGTGAATACGGCATGAACAAAATTTCGAACATTTTACCATTAACGAACGGCTCCACAAGATTAACGAGAGATCAATAATTGTTCTCAGAACGTTACTTTACAGATTACAGGCTTACTGGTTTACAGGTTAACAGTAGAAAATGTTCAGGAATTTAAATGTGTTGCCATTGTGATCGGATACATTATAGGAAAATGCAAACATATGCTAATAGATGTTTAATAATTTGAAGCCAGGTTATTGAAATAAATTTGATGATCAATGTGGTCGAGTCATAACGAGTACCTCTTTTAAATTGTTATAAGAGAAAAATAATTTTTTTTTAATTCTTTAACGCTGTTATTTTCTTTTCTGAATTTATAATTGGACCCAAACTGGTGAATTCTGAAAAATATCTATTTTCAAACGAATTTGTCAAACTACTATCCTAGCTACAGCTACAACTAGCTATTTTCAAACGAATTTGTCAAACTACTATCCTAGCTACACTCACTGTAAGCACGCTTCAAGTTTTTGATAGATTTCAATTGTGCTTGAGATTGGGGCAAATTGTAATTTGAGATCGTGTCCATCGTGAGCGATACAAATCACGTGTTCGAAAAGATAACGTACCCTCTCAAGCACAATCGGAAATCTTGAGCACAATTGAGATTGAGAAATTGTCATTCGAGAGCGCCTCGTGTTTTCTTGTTGAACCACGGACGAGAGACACATGCCAATTTTGTTCAATGTTTAAACGCATCTTGCCCAGGCATGCTTGGAATAAGTATGCTAGGCCAGTGTAGCTGGGGTATAAATGCGTTTTGCGCTCAATATTGTGGATTAACAAGGTACCAAGAACAGTGGACTAACAAGATTTGAATAATGTCCTTGGGTAAAGTACAATGGAGCGTTCAACAGGCGTCCATCAGTCCTTCCTCAATTAAAGTAGGCGTTCAGCGAACGGCAAGGAGGAACTCTTGTGATACCAGAAATCTATCCTAACCATTTTCGATTTTTCAGCCGATGATTTGAACAACTAATGGGAATCAAAAATAATTATAAGTGACTGAGCAAACAAGAGAGCAAACAGTTGAAATGTTTGGGCACCGATGCTGAACATGTGTGGGTGACGAATTCCTTATGTTACGGCAATGCTCGTATAAAATACACAGCCATAATACAAATGGGTTGGCTTACTGCTACAATATAATAGCAGTCTTCAATCCCCTGTCCTGTCCTCTGCCAAACTCCGAACACAATGGAGCTTGCCAACATTCTCGTAGTGATCTTTGCAGTTTCATGCTTGCAGGTAAGAATAATTGCTTTGAATCTAGCTTTAAGATCTACAACTCGTTCTGGAAACTTGACTGATTTCCCAGTCAAGTGGATATATTTTAAAATATTCGCTACGTAAAGAAATCTCTCAATTCACTTGTGAATTTTAATTATTTTTATACCACTTGAAGTGGTAACATTTTCCTATATACCTTCTGAAATAATTTATCGAATCGCATAACATTTTTAACAAAATATTTTTTAATCGAAAAATTTCGTCACTTTCGTTCGTGTCAGACGCGCATATTCTTGGTTAGTTACGCTTCAGATACTTTCTCGATTTTTTTTTTATTCAGTATGATTATTCGATGAATAAACAGTATAATACTGAAATTCCCTGTCAGATCAAAATTTGTCGGTGCAAAGAGTTTTAGTCGATTTTCCTGGCTCTACACCAGTTCTTCGCGACCAAATCAATATCAAAATAATTTGGAGTCCACCAAAATTTCAATATTTCAAAAGGCAACAAAAGTTTTATAGAGTTTTATAGTCTTCTTCGTCGAGCATCATTTTGACCGCTTAATTTATCACTTATTGATTCTGATGTAGACGATATTGGATCATAACCTTTTCCAGCGAAATCAGTCTTTTGAAATTTAAAACTGTATGAATCAAGGCCGCCATGTACAAAAATTTCAAGCAATTTGATAAATTTGTTCAGGTGATCTGATAAAAATATATACGGAAACGCTTTTTATTCAATGTGACGCGCAATAAAAAGGATACCAATATATATGTTATTACATCTTTTCGAATCTTTGGATAATTGTCTTGAAACTTGGCACAGATATTTATCAAATTTTGCAAGTCCAGCGGTCGCTGCATTACAACGTCTATTTAATTTGGCCATCAAAAATAGCGCTCAGTAAAGAGCCAGAAAGATTAACCACAAGTGTATTAAAGTAAAGTATTTTGTGGCCATCAAAATTGACTTGAATAAAATACTGTCGAACTAATAGACATTGAGAAAAGTAAACGAAGCGAAACGCAGAATCTTGGATGTTTTTTAATTGGTATGGTGTCAACCAAACCACTGTTGACGCGTGGCGCAAGTAAAACATGGGGGCCACCTGGCAATTTTGCCTAGTCTAGGTAGCCTAGGTAGAGATCTTAATTGTATTCTGATATCGTAACGATTAACGGGTTACATCCATTCAAAAAGAAGGCGTGCATAGGAATTTTTATCGCTCGAAAAATTACAATTGTGTCGGCCGGAATTGAAACCGCGATACAGGCACTGAAGGCAACCACGCTAACCACTACGTCACCCAATACCTTTAAGTGGCACACAAGTGGAGGCACTTGCGCCACGCGTTATTAGGCACATTGTTGGTCGATTTTGCCGGGAAGAACCGGGAAAATGTTGTAAATTGTAATTTTCTTTCAAATACAATTTAATATTAATGTTAATTAATCCTTTTGTTGCGGGACACAGAGAGTGCAGCCTTATCCACGTTATGGTTAATCCGGTTCTAGGCACATGTAACCTCATTAAGGCTATCACATGTGAATGACATATTTGACTGTATCATTAATAAGAATTATTGTACTGGATGTTTCAATTAATCAAGTGCCTAAGCTCACAATGAACTAATAAAATAAAACTTGTAGTTTGCAGGTTCACGGGCCAGCAGCGAGGAAATAATTGCTGAACATGATGGTGGTCATAGATTCACTTCTATAGGTATCAGCGATTTTCTTGATGAAATTATGAACATGGGTGATGATAAAGATGTCAGTGTGGAAATCAAAGTTAATGCCAAGGGTAGATTGAATGGCAATCATGACAAAGTTTACCACGCGAGTATAGGTGACCTTCTGTCTCAAGTTATTGATGCTGCCAAAAGACTTCCTCTCATCGGAGACTTTGTTAAAGGAATTCTGAGACATGGAGGTCATAAAGATGGCGGTAGCAAATATCGACATAAGGCAAAAGATGGACTACATCCATTGATAAAAGGCACTCATCATGAAGTCAAAGGCATTTACGACATAATCCCCATAATTGGAGGTCATAAATCTAGAAGTGATAAAGATGAACATCATGCAAATGGTGGGCTGGGTGCACTCCTTCTAAGAAGTAAGGACTTCTTAAAAAAATACAATCGTAATCCAATAATTGAAAACATTGTAAAAGGAATTAAGAAGGTACCAGGAGGGCATAAAAAGGACAGCCATAAAGATGAACATCACAAAAAGGATAGTATATTTTTTCCAGACTTTCTCAACAAGAATAAAGACCATGTAAAAACAGATCCTAGTAAGGACCTCTTTAAAAAATTCAGTGGTACTGCTGAAAAAAATAAAATATTTGGAAACTTTGTTAAAGGAATGCATAAACCTGGCCATAAAAATGCCGGTGACAAAGATGGGCAAAAATCAAAAGATGGGATAGGTACAGGACTTGAGAAAGGAGCTGGCGGTATTACTGGCAAACTGAACTGGCTAACTGAACATCATGACGACAAACAGAACCAACTAAAAACACTTGGACTGAACCAAGTAAAAAAAGGTGATATAGACCGTTTATTTTATCCAGACTTTCTCAACAAAAATAAAGACCATGTGAAAACAGATCCTACGCATCTCCAAAGGCTGCCACCAGGTTTTGATAATCATTTTAACATGGCTACATCATCGCCATTTCATCAAATTGACTTTGCCCGAGATCAGGTAAAACACAATTCAGAAACCACCCATCATGATTCAAAATCTGATCATAGTACAAATAAGGGGACTGAAGAAAACAAAGTGGTTGGCTCTAGTGCCGGAGGAAATACAAAGTCTGGTTCAAATGCAAGCCCTGGGACCAATGTTGAAGGTAACTTAGGAGCTGCTTCCCCTACGAACACAGGGGCCAATGTTGGAGGAAGTGTGGGTACTGGTTCCACTGCAAGCACAGGACTCAATGTTGAAGGTTCCATTGGTGCCAATGCCGGAGGAAATTTGGGAGCTGGTTCAAATACTGGAACAAATACTTGGGCCAATGTTGGAAAGACTGGATCAGGAGGAACTAGTCCGAGCGCAGGCACTGGGACCAATGCTGAAGGTAACTTAGGAGCTGCTTCCAATTCAAACACTGGGACCTCTGCTGTAGGAAATTTGGGACCTGGTTCAACTGCAAACGCTGGGACCAATGTTGAAGGGAACTTAGGAACAGGCTCAACTTCAAATTCTGGAAACAATATAGGAGGAGCTGGTTCAGGAGGAGCTAGTTCAGGAGGAGCTAGTTCAGGAGGAGCTAGTTCAGGAGGAGCTAGTTCAGGAGGAGCTAGTTCAGGAGGAGCTGGTTCAGTAGGAACTAAATCATAATTTATCTACTTCAAAATTATAAATTATGAAATATGAAAACCTGCTTAAGCTGTCAAGAATAAGAAAACAAAAATCAATAATAGTGCCCTATTTGCTTTATCATTAAACATCTAGACTCAGCTCTGTTAAAAAACACATTAACATTAATTGAGATAAGGAAAAATTAGAAATAGTTTGGCTATATTATTATTTTTGAATACTCAAATTTTGAATTATCCACTAAATCATTTTTGAATATTATTTTGAATATTCAAATTATGATCCACTAAAACATTTTTCAAAGCAATATTGATATTACTATTAGTTCAAAAATATTGCCTATTTTAATAATTCTGCTCTGAAAAAACATTGTAAATGTGTGAGAAAATGTTGGATTATTTCTTAGAATACCAGTAAAACCTCAAATTTTGCCGGCGCTTCAATTTAAATTTAGCGTCGCATTCCAATTTAAGGCGTCACCAAATACTATTTGAATTTCAATGACTTTTCAATGTTCAAATAATAAAAAATGTCTCATATTTTGATTATGTTTTAAATGATGTTTCAAATTGTAACTAGTTGCGTTGTTAATTCTCGTACGGCACAAATAAACATTGTACAACGAAATAATAGTCTTCAAATGTGTTTCAATTCTAAGATGAGAAGAAATAAGTTTTTATACATATTCATGAACATCTATTGCGAATATAAGTCATTTCTTCTTCAACTTCAGTGTAAATATATAAAAAAATAATATTCACACAAATTATTTTATTATGAATGATTAGAGAATAAAAATCGCCAATTTTGTGTTCGTATACAGATGATCAAATAAAGAACTAGTATTTCACAGCATTAATATTTTAAAATAAATATCTTGTTCTTGAAATAAGTAGTGTAAAAATTAAAACATTCGTCTGAAAATAAAAAAAATAAAAGTATATATATACAAACGTTGGATCACATTAATATAAATCTGAATTACAGAGATATCGCCAGGCAGATCTCTACATCACATTGACACACATTCAACAGCGGGACTTTCAAATAATTGAAAATTCCGTTTATCGTGTGAAATACAGGATTACGTTTCCTATTCAGCAATGTGGAATAAAATATGAAAACAAATGAATGAGAAATAAATAAAAATGGGTAATAAAATAATAATTGTCAAATCAGTATCTGACGAAGACATAATAGTAAAGCACCACAACAGAGTGCTATTAATACCCTAGTTACACTGTCCAAGCATGCTTAATCCAAGCATGCTTGAGCAAGGTGATAAAACTTCAAAGACAAACTTCAAGAAATACAGTATTGATCATTAAAGTTTGACAATGTGATTATTTATCCGTCACATCGATAACTCACAAACAACGCAACGCAATGTAAATTGGACTGGATATAGAGTCGTAAAATTCCACGCCATTGTACGACTCGTCGTAGCCCAGTTGGTTTAGCGACTGACTGTGGTTTCGGCGGTCCCGGGTTCGATTCCCGGAGCGGGCTCTCGAAAATTTCGATCCCGGGGTACTGGTCGTTCCCCCTCGCACAGTGCCTGAGCACCATGAGGGGGACGTAATGCCTGTAGTGCGGTTGACTACAGTTGACAGGGAACAAAAAAAAAACTTATTTCAGGTCTCGATATTATGTCCTTGAGATATCACAAGTTTAAATTGAAACATCGCCATCGCCTTACAGGAAAATTAAAATATAGCGCTAGTAATGACAGCGCCATTGTTCCACTCAAGAGCACTCTCACGTGGAACCATTGCTGCCAGTAATCATATTCTTCCAAGATTATGTAGATTCCTCCTTGATGTTACGAATCGTCGTAGCCCTGTCGGTGTAGGGCCCAACTGTCGCCCGATGGTCCTGAGTTCGATTCCCGATGCAGATCGCCCCGACTAAATGCAGCAATGTGACCAATATGTTGAACCAGCAATCAGGTGCACCAGGTGGCGTTAGTGTTGAGTCTCCTTTTTAAATATTTAATCATAGATTCTCTGTTGCCACCCATTAAAGAAATAAAATGTTTTTTCTATCGTTCAAGCAAAGTCTTATTTTCTATTCCCCTGAATCTCTATTTTTGCATTGAAAGCACTACCTAGGTTTAAACTTAGGCTATAGACACAATCATCAGGCCGCTTCCTCCGGGTTAGGACAGAGACGCTGGTGGACATCCTTAAAAAATAGCTGCTAAGAGAGATACAGAGATGCTTACAAGATAGCGCTCGTGGAAAACTATTGAGGAGAACGTTTGAGGAGATGTCATCCGCCATTGAGGTAACATTGGTTTTGAGCAAAAGCGCACTAGAACTAAACGAAAAAATTATAAAGTCCTCAAGAAGTCAGTGTTTGTACCAACTTGCAGCTCACGAGTGTATCCGCTCAATGGAGAGAACCTATTGGATTATCTCTTTCGTGTATTTACTATGGCGAAATTCGCAGCGCCCTCCACGTAGAGGGCGCGAGTTTATCTTACGTCTTTTCTTTAGCCCACGCCCACTGCTATTTTAGAACTGCGACCGGCGTGGGCTCACTGAAAATTGAAAATTAGTTCCAAGAAAATTCGATAGAATCATCATTCCGCTAGAAGTGGGAATGCTTACACCTGTACAATCAAAAATCGCTTTGACAGTACATGGCAACATTGAATTGGACGGCTGTCATGACCTTTGGTGACGATTACGAATTCTGATAATGGCTCCACATGTTGGTCTCATTGAATACGACAATGTGGTCAGGGTGACACGACGTCCCAACTAATCGCGCGTTGTAGTATTCGCGTGTAGGCTTAAAATAGTGGCCAGACCAATGTCTAGCTTGAATCACAATCAATAGCATGGCTATTCCATGCTTAAAAATGAAGATATCATTCATTCTACTAATTGCCTTTGGCGTTACGTTCCAACAGGTAAGATAATAGTGCCTAGCTTAATGACCTGATTAATTGTTTTTGTCTATAGATACACTAACACAGAAATGAATAAGAATTATTTAAACCAGCTGTTATCATTTTTGATTGAACTTTAATCTTTAAATTGACAATAATAAATGTTAATTGGCAAGTTAATGTTGATTGGCAATAATAAAATCCTACTGTACGTTAAAACAAATCACCGGGGTTTCTCTCCTTTTTTTGGAAACTCCGTTGGTGTCTCTTATTATTCTCTCTATTAACATTCCGTTCCGAACCAACAGTGGTTTCAAAAAGGGTTGAAAATTCCCAGTCTTTTGTTGACAATTTTCTAAGATCGTTGCTGTACGATGATCAAGAAACGTCATTTCGGGTCATATTTTTACGTTTGCCAAACAAAATTTAGCGGTGTTTCGTAAAATAAAAACATTGCCCGATTGGATTAGGCAAACCTTGAGTTTGACATTATAGTTTGCTAAAAAAACAGCATTTATTTTCCAGATTACGGGTTCCGCATCGAACGACGACACATTTTCAAAAGTTGATAAAATTCCTGCAAAAGCGAAACAATCCGCCACCACCTTGCCTCCAAACGAATCGGTCATTTCTAAAACTCATAGAGATCGTGATGTCAAGAATCGCAATTCGGAACACAACCAGGGTTACGTTGACCACAACGGATCGTTGAAGCCAATCGCGGGCCTTCTCGGTCGTCTCACATCCAGTGGGCTCGGACAGCAACCCGACGATTACGAAAGCGGCGAGAGCAAAGAAAGTGACAGCACCCATCAAGACGAACACAAGGAGCGTTTGGCCACCGTCGCCCTGGTGGCAACTCTGCTTGCCATCCTGAAACCTCGACCAGCACCACCACCGCAAGTGGTACAAGTTATACTACCAGGACCATTCCCTTTTCATTATCCACTTTCTCCACTATCGCCTTATTCATCATACACCTACCAAGGGCATATATTTAACCAAGAGCCACCCTTGGGACACGGAAGTGGTCAGATAGATCCCAAATCGTCATTCGAACTTGAAGACGTGGGCGGAAGTATCTTTGCTCAGACCACCAAAGACCAGGTTGATGTTCATGCCAATGCGCCACATGAGATAAGTGCCAAGGACATGCAGAGTTTTTGGAAGGTACTTCTCTCGAGAGTTCTTAATGTAAACGCCCCTAAAGTAAAAGCGGATATAATCGAAAATGAACCACTTAGTATAGTACGGGATGCAAACGGTGAAGGTTCACAGAACGAGTGTGACGGAAACAATCAGTTACCATTAGGACATAAGGTTTTTTGCCCAAAAGAAGTTGTCACCAAGTCATTGTCATTTGGAAGTCCTCCAACAGGGAAATTTGATGCGAACCAAAGAAATTTCATACCATTATATGCAGTTCGTAGATTCGCGTATATGGGATTATTCTGGCGAGGGCCACCTTTCCATGCATTTGCCTAACTTCTAAAAGCCACAAGTGATCCAAACTTGTAAAACATGGAAACAATGCTACAAATCGGACATCACGATCGCGTCAAAACTGCAGTTAAGCGGACGAACAAAACACGTCACAGATTTTTTCAATCATCTTTGCAGTTTATTTAAATTTGTTATTTGTTTTATGTATTTATATTGTAATAAAATCAATATTTCATATAATCACTGTTAATCTTTTCCCCGTTTTCTTAAAAAAATATTATTTCATTTAATAATTTCATACTCTTCAAAAACACAAGTAACTAAAATTTGAAGCGTATGTTTCCTGTGCAGAGCAGTCGATAGTGATCATGTCGACAGTTATGAAGGTAATTTTTTTATTTGATGCATTTAAGATGCGGCCCAATGCCACTGTTTCATACACTGCTCCCGAACACTGGCAATCACACAAAGCTTTAAAGACGTTTGCAGAAAAGACGGTGACCCATTTTTCAAGTGAACCGTCGCTGAGCGCGATGCCTTGTGAGCGTGCCTTGTGTGATTGCCTGTGTTTGGGAGCAGCGTATCAAACAACAAAGACGTTGTGCCCCACTTCAGGTGCACCAAATAATAAAATGAGATGTTCCATCATCTTGGCGCCTCAGTTTGTTCACTTGGTTCACTGTCTTTTCTGCGCACGTCATCAACCACTGATCTTCACTAACCTAAACACCTAACCAAACCTAACCTATTCTAGCCAAACCTAACCTTACCTCCTAGTGGAAATATGGAGCGCCCTTCCTTCCACAGGAAAGATACGCAGTAATTACGTCCGCAGCAAATACGTTATACCATATAACCGCTTGCTGTTAGCAGTGGTCTCTTTTTCTAGCAAATTCGAGGACAGCATTAACTCTTTTTTGAATAAATAATATCGATTGATTGATAGTACACCACAAATGATTCACAAAATCAATTGCGAGTCATTAAGATTACAAAAAGTGAAAAATACTTTGAAAAAGACAGCATTTTTTTCAATTATCCCATCTCATTTTTCATTTTCATTTTCATCAAACCCCTAATGCTTTTAACAATTTTTATTTTTAATAAGGTATGATACCGCTTTGTTTAACTGTTTTAAAACGACCACACACTCTGTTCTGTCATAGTTCACACGTACAGATTAATTGGAAATGAAATTCTTTTGACTCACCCCATAATATCTCACCTCTTTCAATTTTTGAACTGGTTGATAAATCGAGTTATTATAAATGTTAAGAGAGCAGAAAGATATTTGCAAGACAATGTTTAGAAATCTTCTCTGCCTATTTTCCATTCGCTCCACTCTGCTTCACATTGCTTCATATTAAAATATCGCTCCAGCACATGCATGTTGCAACACGTTCATAATTGCCATTGGTCAAAGCGAACTCAACATTGACTAATACTAAATCAGGGCAACAACAAATCAAACCAAGTGAGGTTCTGCAATTACAACATTGTAGATTGTAGGGATTTTCTGTGATCTGTTCTGCTTCCCAACAATAGAGTCGTTAATAACTGATGGTCAACGCGTCCTCAATAGCAGTAAAAGTGTTTCGAAATCTGTCTGCGATTACGTGCTGTATACAATGACCGACAAATACATGTTTATGTATATTTGTTGACCCACAAAATAATGACCGACAAAGGAAATTTGAGAAATCCCATATTTTCCTCCAAATAAACATCATCACAAACCTAAGTACACATTATATTTTGAAACCGACATAATTTAATTACCTATATAATCGTCAAAAATTGCCATTTGCAGCACAGTAAAAACATATTACCTCAAATTAATGAGAGCTGCAATAATAATTTTTGCTAAAATGAAGTACATTTGTGTTATGTTTATTGTTTTGGCGTCGACTGGTAAACAGGTATGTAATTTAAAGTAATTTGTTGTTAATCATCATTTAAAATATTAAAACGGTAATTTTGATAATTTGAAACAAGCTCCATAATTTTTTAGCATTAAATGTGCCCCTCACATAGTGCCTAAGCAACCAAGAGGGATACAGAAACTCCTGTTGTCTCAATTGTCTGAAACTCACTTCAGTGAATTCAGTTAAAGCATAATTTTAAAACAAATGGTTTAACATAATTATTTTAAGTTACCGCTAAATAATTGATGTCATTATTAGTATCATTTGGTATTTGGTATATACCAAATACAAGACTTGAATTTGGTATTTTATGGCATCGGCTTAGTTGAACAAATCATACTATTTTAATCATTCATGCAACAAATAATTAATCAAATATTAAAACAAAGAAAATCAAATTTCAGTTTTCAGGATGTGAGGCCGGAACTTTCAACAATTACGAGAAACGAGAACATCCACGAACAAGCCACGAGAACATCGGCAGCCATCTAAAATTCGGATCAAAAGAGAAATTCGATGACGACTCTAACATTGGATTTGGTGGTTACGGCATCGGAGGCGGTGACACCATCGTCAGCGAACTACCCTATCATTTGCATAAAGGTCATGTCGATATTGGAAAAATGTTAGGAGACCTAACGGGTGGTTTACGAACAGACATAGGAATATCAACAAGTGGAAATGGTGACGGCGGTCTCGTTGGTGTGCGTTTAGGTGATGGTGGCCTTCTTAGTGGACTTTTGGGTGGTGGCAAGGGAGGTGACCTTTTGAATGGACTCTTGGGAGGCGATGAGGGGGGTGGGCTTCTGGGTGGACGTTTGGGCGGTGGCAAGGGAGGTGGACTTCTGGATGAAATTTTGGGTGGTGGTAAGGGAGGAGGGCTTTTGGGAGGCGGCGAGGGAGGTGGCGAGGGAGGCGGGCTTCTTGGTGGACTCCTAGATGGGATCCTTGGCGGAGGAAAGGGAGGTGGGCTTCTAGGTGG
>JAQGBY010005138.1:0-15184 GCA_034698785.1 Mycogona germanica | reverse complement strand
TCGAGAGCCCGCGCCGGGAATCGAACCCGGGACCGCCGAGCCACTGCCAGTAACAATACCGACTGGGCTACGACGAGCATCCTAGTCATTCACTTAAACGGAAATCAATCTCGAAAATTATCTCAACATTTTAATGGTTTATAAAATGCTTTCAGTAGCATTTTATAAACCATTCAAATGTTGAGATAATTTTACATCAATATTCAATCAGATGCACCTGCCTGTTGACACGTAAACGCAGTCGAATGCGATTAACATTTCCAGGCACAACTACTCTATATCTCATGTATAATAAATATATATACAGAGAGTCTGTAGTAGCAATGTCAATTACTGAGGTAAAATCAAATTAATTTGTTACGACTCGGTTTGAAAACGGTGCTGGCCGCTATACTCGGTGTATTTCAAATTAAGTGACCCGCGACGTTTAGGTCAATCGACAGTTAGCTCCACTGTCCGGTTCACCAAAAGCCAAATGTCCTCTTTACCAAACGAAGACGTGGACGGTAGTCCTGTATTGGCCTTCAGCTTGGTGCTGCTGCTCTTTCCCTTTCGGAAACGGCGGCCAGCAGCGACTAACCCCAATTCCGTCAAGTGGGGCACATATGGACGCTTGGCCGACTGCACGCATGCTCGAAAGCAAACGATACAGACACGTTTCTGCATCCTCCTGAAACCCACACCTAAACTGTCCCTATTTCGTGGATTTCGATGAAAGATTTTGTTAAACGTTTGCCATACCTCAAATTGGGGAACCACGACAAAAATATTCTAACACCGCTAATTTTTTTTAATCAATCAACTGTAGTCAACCGCACTACAAACTTTACGTCCCCCTCATGGTGCTTAGGCACTTTGCGAAGGGGATCGAAATTTTCGAGAGCCCGCGCCGGGAATTGAACCCGGGACCGCCGCAACCATAGTCAGTCGCTAAACCAACTGGGCTACGACGAGTCGTACAAATTTAATTATCTCATGTTTGAATTAAGCTCAGACTTGGCAATTCAGATAATTCCGTCACCTATAAAGACGTTACAGAAATTTGAACCTGGCGCTGCATTGCGCCGTAAAAGAGTAACTTTAAAAATATAATTTTTCATATTATTTACTTAGGTGCGCACTGGGACTCGGGAGGATATATAGTCCGGTCGATGCTGAGGGACGAGAAATGGCGCAAGTGGAAAGATCATTTCAATTCCGTGTACTTTCGATATTACTTTTTCGATAAATCACACAAGACCAGCAGCACGCACCTCCACTCCTGCGAATAGAGACCTACATATATACGTATCCACGTACTAGTGAATAACGTCACGATTCCCCCTACATACGTAAAAGGGTGAGGGGGAAGTCCTGGCCAGCACTGCGTGTTCATATTTCCAGACGCGCGGTTTATGGTAAAATCTGGGTCGGATCGACAGAAAGTGAAACAATCAAGTGTGCCATTTTTTATTGGTTCACGTCAGAACTAATGTTTCGGTATACTGGGGGTACTACCGAAGGAGAAACTAGGGTATAACACGTTGCCTAATCGCTTCTGAATAAGCTAGAGTATAGATAGTGTTGTACTACATACAGTACATGTACAGTGTACGAGCACGTATATACTAGCATGTACTTCAATTTGAAATCAATACTCTGTAATTGATTAGTTTTACGAGACAATTTATTAGATGTGTGTTGTAGCTATAACACCTAATTCATTCAATTTTTGTCAAATCAACGAAGAACACAGAATTTGTAACAATTATAATAATATTACTATTATTAATATTTGAATATTTAGTTGTTTAGTCATTTATTGATGCTTCGCCAATATCTTAATTTGTCAACACTATAGAAAATCATCAATCTCCAAAGTTCGGATAAGTTCGGATTCGACAATGATGTATCAAAATTTCCTGTAGCGTAGTGACTTTTGTAATGGCTTGATCAAATTCACAACGATCCCAATGCGGGTGCAGTGTATCAGTCAGACTAGGGAATGATGCCCCAGATAATATCGCAAGTTGGCAATCACTGCTTGAACGTCTATGTCACTCTGTCTCACTGATTACACGCCCACCCCCTTGTTTTAATTTAAACAGGAAGCAGAACTTGCAACTGCTATTACAAAGCAGCGCATGGATGAACGAAATTACCTATTCAAGTTTAATGCCCGGAAAGTAGGTTCAGTTCATTATTTAACGTTAAAAAGGCATCTTTTATTTCTGGTGTAAGAGCCCATTTGTACAAAGAAATGTCATATTTCAAATAAATAAGTAAAAAAATTGTATGTGCAAAAAATGTCTACAAATTAATTAACAATTGTGTATACCCACAAGCAAGCATTATTTGGGAATGCCATTTTCGTGGAGACTGCTTTCAACTGACCAAACCAAGACGGTGAAAATAACTTCCTGAAAGTGACTGAATTTGTAGACCATTTGTGAAAAATGTGCTCGAGATGACTTTCAAACAGCTGTAAGTCTAAACACCTCTAAACCGCTGCTCGGCAACAGCACTGATTTCATATAGCGCTCTCGTCAACTTCCGTACATTTTCATTCGCCATCTACGCGACTACAGCTGCCTCTAGAGCAAGAGTCGCATATATTTATATGCGTTTGCTCCAAGATTTGTTCTTTGCGCTCTTTTATATCCGCCAGCAAAACAGAATCTCTCCCAAAGAATGAAACGGTTGGAAGTCGGAAGCCCTTGTAGCTCTAGACGGCGCTCTCACTTCATTCGTATTACAACGGACGTCAACTAACAGCCCTGTCGCACTAACCAGAGCACCGGTAGCGTTTATTTGGACCACCTCAGAGCAATTCGAGCGAAGATATTCTTACACTGAGATCAGCCGTTCAGCGATAATGATTTCCGTGGTCTAAACCGTAAACATCTTTGTTCTGTCCTCCAACGTGGTCTGGTCATACAACCAGAGACGCGTTGTGCTGTGTTCGTAGCGCGACCATTTCATTAAAAATGCAGGCCGCCATAAATCGTCACCTGTTTTATGGAACAGAGCTGGCTCTAATAAGGGGAAAGTATCTAAACTCATCTCTGCGAGTATACGACGAAAATAGCCACTTTTAGAACGCGCATGCAGAGCTCCCCCGATACGTACACACGAGCTAAGAACATTGTCTGACAACATGGCGTTTGGCATTCAACTTTGCCGAGACCCCCATCTTCAACATACCTGAGCTTTTGGTATTCTCCAGTCATAAATAGGTACCGTTATTCAAATAATTATTTTTTGCTTGGACATATTTGATTCAGTGTGTCACATGCAAGAATGTTTCGCTTCACATCGAATCAGATTTCATCAATTCAAAATAGAAACGTCCTTAATGTCCTACTTCTTTGAAAGTGAAATTTGATAATTTTTTTTTTGTATTTCTAAATCGGTATTTTTAATATCGCAATTTTCAGTGTAGACGTAGAAGGACACGCTGTCGTCTTCCTAAAAATGGTTGGCTCTACGGGGGTCCATTGCGCCACAGTTCGCAGGCCGCCCAATCCCCTTCCTACGAAGGCAGAGAGCAGTCGCAACAATCGTAAAAGTGTCTTCCTAATTTTCTCCTCTGGCTAATTGTTAGAGTTCCCCCCACCCCTTTCAGCGACGCGTTTGTATCAGCCAGAACTGCATACACGGATGTACATGTACAGGAACAGGCACAACGCGTGGCCACCCACGACTCAAAATCAACTTGCTTTCAATGCTTCAAAGACAAGTTCAGTTGGCTCTCCTCTTCGTCCTTCAATTAGCCATGTCTTTAATTCAAATATTTCTCGAACATATACCGCGTATGTTAATCAATTCAATTGCCAGAGATCATGTAACGTTTTTCTATAATAATTATTTTATCAATAACCTGCAGTAATTTCTGAGAAAAACTGAACAAATTAGAATACAGCTGCGTAAATAGGGGTTCAATAATTATATTACCAGAGTACCTATGAAATAATTTTCCTGATTAGTCTTTAATTTTCTTAACAGGGTAAAATTGGTTCTTGTTGATTCTGGCTTAGACACCAGTTTAATGCTTAAGACAGGACGACTAAACTATGAAATGAGAAACGTAATTTTCGATCAAAATATTAAGCACAAAATAAAGATACAATATTAAAATAATTAAAATATCCACTATGATTATACAAAGTAATTCAAATGCAATGTCGTGCTGCCGTAAACGTAATTGATTTCAATAAAGATTTGTGGACTTTGTTCTGAAGGAGGTTTGGATAGAGACATATTTTCGATCAGCTCAATTGACAGTTCGTCTGCCCAAGTCCAATTTGAACCTTTATCACATTTGGTCATATTGGATGAGGGCAGGGTATGGCTTGATGCACCGGTGATTCGGGGGGGATTTACCACCGAAGGGAGAAGAAAAAATTCTGGAAACAATTTCAAATCTCATTTACCGCATTCCCAGTTCAATCCGTGGCGCTCTCTTTTTTCCCCCCTGCGACATCCCCTGTTCCTTTTCTTTCTCGTCTGCTGTTTCGCTCAGGCTGCAGACTCACGCTCCAGTCATTATTTGGGTTAAGGATGCAATTAAAAGCCGGCAGGCACTCCAGTCTCCATTTCGAGGCTAATTATTCGGTACAAGCCATCGAATGGCTTGTCGGGGTCTACATGCGGCGGGCGGTGTATTGTTAAAACTACAATTGCCATTTACTTTTCTTGCTAACGGTGCTCGCGCCCTCGCTCTGCCACTGCCAAGATGCGCACAGGAGATACACTAGCATTTTCATTCCTTCTATGCACAGTCTGTCCTCCTGAGATCCACAATCTTAAAAACCACATTGTAATGGAGTGAGAACTTTTTTGTTAATGTTGTAAATCAATCCAACTCTTTTGACGTTTCAGCACCGTATTGTGTGAGATGCACACTTTAACCAGGAACCCGGGAATCAAACCCGGGACCGCCGTAGGGCTAGTCAGGTCTTTCATCAAATAAATATAATAAAATATTCATAATAAATTCATAATGAAATAGGGGTTGTCTCCGGGACAGCACCGGACGAAAATTTAATCACTTTTGAGATACTTCAAGTTCGAAGATTAATTTTGAGCCATTGTTTTAAAATCGATTACGAATGTTGCTCGGTTTAAATTTTGTTTTAAACTTATTTTATTTAACAATTTCTTTCAAATTTAGCTTGGAATTGTCGATTCTTGAAAGACACGTCCCCTAAACTATGGCGAGCTCCCAGCACCTGCATTGGAGGGACAAATGTCCCATTGTCCATGTGTCCATTGGCGTTCGCATTTCGAGCGCTTACTTTTGTATCAATAGATCACCAAAGGTTTACACAGTGTCTTAGGAGGACCTACACGCACAAAGAGCTAATCTGCTTTTATCCGAAAGCGAGCTTGTTATAATAGACCTATCCGAATGATATACATGGGCTGAGAGATTTGATATTCAGAGAATTCTAAAAAAACTCGCATTTTGCAATATTTCTATTCATTTTTGAATGGATATCGTATCTTCAATCTTTATAGGAAAATCTATGTATTTGCTATTGGCTGCGGTATTTACAAAGTTGAGGATTATCGTTCGCTATTGCTTGAGGGCTGAGAGATTAAAGATTCAGCGTACTATGAGGAACTTTCAGGTTGCTGCACTGTCTTCATTTTTGACTCTAAATATATATTTAATCTTTCAATATCTCCTTGGATAGGGAAAAACCTATTTTTGGTAAATCCCGGTATTTCTAAAATTGAGATTTATCGTTTTCTACGCATTTTTTCTTTTTAACTAACTAAAACCTTAAGGTTTTCGATTTATCTAAATTTAATTGAATAAGATCTGAACCAAAGTGACCTACCTATGCTTTAAGAGAACACGCAGGCACACGATTATGTAATATTATCAGAGTTTATTTCGCTAAGAATCAACTCGGAACATGGATTGAAGAATAAACCACGCTCATACAAACATTCATGCAAATCATTATACGAGTCGATCAACGAACCAATGACAATTCATATTGATACAGTCATTCGTGAGCCAAGGCATTTAAGTTTTCTCTTGCCACATAAATTTATGCAAGGGCAATAACCTGTACAGGCTGTACAGGTCTATACAATTTCCAAATCTGGAGCGCATGCGACAATAGAGCATGCGCGGTTGGTTAGAAATTGCATAACGTAGTGTTCAAACCCCGAGTTATTGGTACTTGAGCTGAGCGAGTCAAATCAAATAAATACCCGCCTATGGCTTACTAAAATATTTCCTGCTGTTCCGAGCTGCCTATCAGAGAAAATATTACACTCTGGTTCATGAGAAACCCTACGCCTAAAATTATTTAAAAAAATAAATAAATAAAAAGTACAAGGCTGGTACAAGAGAAAGTAAAACCACCATCATACATTGTTGTTAGTTGCATGACAGACAAGGTCGGGGACGGTTCAGCCAATCCTCTGGACACGGAATCGGGTGGACGAAATTATTTCACGAGGGCGAATCTGTTTTCACTCGGACCTCTCGGTTTCTCATCGGTCCATTCAACTCACGCATCCGAAAAAGGTTAATTGGCTCCGCGAGTCCACGGTGGATTGCGTCACCACTTTTCTCGGACGTAACTGCCGCCATCTTTCGAAGATCGCTCGGCCGGACGTCATCCAAGAGGAGCCCTCCGAAACAATTTCGCTTATGCAAACAGCCGTGCGAATATCCAATGCCCTCCCAAGACCACTAGCACACCTATTTCCGTTCGGCAAGATACCGCAACTTCTAGGTTCGAATCCTCGTTGGAATTCGCTAGGTTCCGAGTTGGAGGTACGGGCTGAAAATCTAGTTCGAGAGACAATTAATTCATCAAAGATAATTAATGATCACTTGAATGGTGGTGAGGTAACCTTTCGCATTTTTCTGATGGTCAAATAGACACTTTATATACTTTTTCCTAGTAGACTGGCACGGAGAGCTTACTTCCAAGTCGCCCAACATGGCGAGTGGTTGGTCATCCTGTCATTCGGCTTCCCAGCACGACGCCAGCACCACCCGCTGTCATCAGTGTTTGCCGAACTGCAGGGGGCAGTGTGTGGGGGTATGCGTGGACCGAACGCGCGTGGTCAACAGCCGATGCACACACACACACATGCTAGCAAGCAAACGCTAATTTGAAAGTAATTTCATGGAGATGAGTTGATTAAATCAACGACTACAAACGTGATTAGGCCGAAGCGACGCGCCAAACCGGGGGCCCATCGTGCAACTGTCGACATGTGGGAGGAGAAAGGGGGGCTCGTAAAGGGTGACATTATGTCCATTATGTTCGAGAGCTTGACCCGATGAGAATTTAACGGTCGTCGAAGCCGACGCCTCTCACATCAATACCGCCCTCCGCCACATCGTCCAACCAAACTACATTTGGTTTCTAGTAGTGCCTGCAGCTTGTACCGTGGTGTATGTCCCATAATCAGAATGGTGGTTCATGTGGTGTGGATTCAATGGATTGTTCAAGATTCGAATAATCTGACGGTCTTCTTACAAGTAAGGAGTATTCAGCTGCGTCGATATTTATTTTAACATTTAAAAAAATACATTTAAATATGTTGTACCAATAGAATCCAGATTGTTCAAATTGCCCCAAATATTCAATTGAATAATTTAAAATATAAACTTTCGCCCGGCCTATCTCGGGCACAACCCCCATTTTTATTGAATAACTAATTTTTTTTAATTGCCGTTAAAAAATATTTCGTTTTATAGCATTCTATAATGTTGTCCAAGGATTTGTGGATTTTAATCGAGTAATTAAATTTCAAGGCAATGAAGCTGAAACTAAACTATTTTTTCTAGCCACAATCGACTAAATAATTCTCAGACATTTTACGAATGATTAATAATTACATGTTCTTTTTTTGTGTATCTAAAGAATTTGTCGGTGGACTTGCAAGATACTTAGACGGTTTTTTAGTTGTGTTACGCTGCATTGAAATTTATTTTTATAATCCAATTTATTTATCCAGTCTATTTCTATAGCCAGAGCATCGCTCCAATGGGTTTTAGAATAATATTCCGTACATGACGGCACAAGCAGAGCAATACAATGACGGATTTTTACATAAGAAACATTCGTACAGAGTAGAAGAATGATCATATAACATATCTCATTAGATGTGAACCTACTGTAAATTTAATTGATATTTTTCTCACCACTACTATCATACTGTACATCACTCCAACGTGTGATTTCAAATGAGACTTCTGATTATTTCACCATAGCTCGTCGTACACTCAACGATTGCCGAGGCTTATCAATCAACATCAGTTACAGATGTTCCACCTGATCATCTGGCATCCGCGTAGAAATCTAGGCCTGGAAACACAACATCGACTAAGAGCGCACAAACAGATTCCACGGGCACTGTGAAACGATCTCTACTGTCAACAAACGAGAACGGGCCTTTCGAATGGGGAGGGAGGCCTCGCTCACCCCCCGCGTACTCCAGGAGAGAAGAGCGAGTGGGAGAACGGCGCGTGTCAACGTGGAGTGTTAATTATGCAACGCCGGTGATAAGCGTTGAGGCTACGACAAGATTGGAGGAGGAGGAGGAGGAAGAAGAGGAGCAGGAGGCGGTAGGAGAGTGCGGGACGGGAGGGACGACTCCAGGGGTGTCGTGGTGGCGGGTGGGTGGTGTCACCATCGACTTTGCCATCGCTCCTGGGTGCAGTCATTGGTGGGTGGCGCGTGGGGGGGCGTTGGTATTTCACCGTCGAGGTTGGAGGGGCGGGGGTGTACACGGCGGCACGAGACACACCGGTCGGCAAACGGGCCCCGTGGGAGCCGTCCACATCGGACCGCGCCTTCTAAATAATCGAGCGGTTCGCTTTGCTTGGAGTGTCTTCACTTGGCGGAATGGCCGCCGCCTGTCGCGTCCAATGAAGAGGAATGGAGGCGACTGGAATGATGGTGGCGTTGGAGGGGGGATGGGGGGGGGGGTTCACACCACTCCTATTCCCCCAACTGGTGTCGTCTCCTCCTCCTCGTCCCTCCTCCCGGCCCATCAACGATCCCCCTCTGCTCGGCGCGTGGCATCAGTCACATACGTGTACACCTTCGGCGGCAACTGTCGCGACAACCAGCACGTCCCCTCACCCCATTCACACATGAGAAACGGGTTGAGTTAATTTCGGTGGATTTTACTAACGCGTGAGTAAACAGAATCAGGATTCACCCTCCTGAGGCCTGATAAAATCCAATATCTATTGACTGTTCGTTTCGTTCACTTAGTAAAATTAGACCAAATTTAATAGGCATCGCTTTTTCGTTGTGCAAAGTATAAAATGTAATGTGAAGAGATTAACTACATGTCATAATTAAAATAATTGTGAAAGGAAATCTTAATATATTTCTGAGTTTCGGCAGCACGATGTTGGCGAAGTCACATAGACGTGTTGCCAAAATAAGAATCTCGAATACAAAGTAAACGGTTTCCCCGTGCTGATCTCTGCTTGTTAATTTTCGAGCTAATTGTACTTTGGTTTACTACGAGGACACAGGAGGATATGCAACGCACACAGCATGTTGAATTCAATTAAGAGGTCGGTTTTAATTTATTGTTGACAGTTATATCGGAGATAAATTAGTTATTAACTAGATGTAAATTACGACTTTATCTATTTACGGGACTGGGCGATTAATTCTCGAACAACATGTTTGAACTATATTTTTGGTCCTTCACTTCCACGCACACACCGTTACACATGTAAATAATGTTGACCACAGCGACCATCGGCCATAGATTAATTAAATGCAACATAATTGTCCTTACTGCCTCGTTTATGGATAATATCTTTCCGAGAGATAGAAAGAGATAGTTTCTAATCAGGGATGGCAAATGGTAAATGTAAAGCTTTCTGAAATTTCAGAAATGCATTTTATTAATGTAACTGTCTATAACTGATTTAAAATTAACGACGAACTCAAGGACTGACATTTTCGTTCTACAGAGAAAATTGCACATTAATCTATTTTGAATTTGAATTTCAATCTGACTAATATAAAATAAATGTGAGCTTCTCATTTTTGCCGACTCGCACCACTTGACGCGTACAGATATAAAATGTTGTCAAAAAATATATGAATATTGTTTTAATTGTGAACTTCACTCTGATAGAAATTCTCTACAAAAAAACGGTGTAGAAATTTGATATAAATTGAGAGAAGACAATGACTGGACTATTAAAAATTCCTTGCCGCGCCACAATGAAAACCGGATCGTTGCATCTATGATGCTGGTCCTCTCGCGGCTGACCGAAGAAAACCATCGTCATCATCGCATCTTACCCTACATCATAGACGATGGGTACATAGTGTGCGTTCGCATCCCAAACGTTTGCATCGCTCACACTACGGGTGTCGCCACCGTCGTCTGTGTTTGTTTACCTCGAACGCAGATATTACGTTGGTTGGTCAATCGCGAAAGCTCAGCGGGCGATCGTTCTCTAATGATTTCCTTCCTGCGCTGACCCGCGACGGCCAATCTCGCGTCCAGCGACATTAAAGACCAATTTCTTTGTTTGACGCCGCCGTTGCCTGGGACGACTAATCCCTTTGCTCTGCGCCACATCATGGAGAAGCATCGTGAGGGCGCTGAGGGCACAATTCACCTCTCTCTCTCTCTCTCTCTCTCACTCTCTCACTCTCTTCCATCAGCTTCCGGCCACTGGATAAATGGCTACCCTATATCACCCGAAGTACCTTACATAAAAAATAGTATCATATTTTGTTGAGCCCTTGCCTAAATGCCACATGTGTAGATGACACAGATTTGTTTACCTTTTGTGTTAACTCATGTTTCACGTAAACGATTTTATGTTAACTGGATAAAAGTTGTAAGTTACAGACAGCAATAAGTAAAAAGAGCAATATAAATTGTTGAATGCTTCTGCTCAATAACATATTTATTATTACAGTAAACAATACTTTTCTGAACTGTTTCACAATTCATATGTACATGGTTCCCGATTGGTTATCGATTGGTTCGATATTTTTTTATTTAAATCGTCAATCACTTAATAGTTTATTCGTTTAAACTAGCAGAGGTGTTTTTTTTACAAAACAGCTGGCTCATGTTTCATAGTAATGAGACCGTTTTAAATAATTCTCTAATTTTCACTTAGCCAATGGCAATTTAAACGGATCCTTAATTGTACTCTTGTATGAATGGTGCACACTAATAAATAGTTGCTAGACATAAACTAGATGTTGGCAAGATGAAGGTAACAACGTAGGGTTTACGCTGAATTCAGAGAGCGTGGTCACTCTGCACCGACATCAAATCACACAAATGTTCGTGTTCGGTGAGATGGCACGTCGGCACCAAGATTTATGCCCTTTTTTCCTTCAAATCCCGGATGATCCACGGCTGAAGTACAAAGACCCCCGACTGTGCACCCGCTTAAGCACTGCTTGCTCACATCCACAAAACAGAAAAGAGAAGCATGTCCATTCTTGGACAACCTAATGGTCTCGCGTCCAACTCGGCTACGACATGTCGTACATTATAGTGATTCGCAACGGACGCCCCGTGGCAAGCTGTTCTCCATTAGAATATTGTTCTCCGGTGGGAAAAGTGGAGAGATTTTTAACCCCTACGCGGTCGATGGTTTGTAGTAGCTTTGTTCTTTGACTTATCGAATCATCCATAAATTACCCACGTGGAGGTAAACATTTTCAAAGGTAAATGGGATATTTTAACACAAATATATTTTCGTTGACATTAAGTCGAAAATTTGCATCCAAACTAAGCAAACATTGCCAAAACAATTTGACTACAAAAGCGATGTAGTCTCATGAATCAGGATCATCCCGAGTGTCTTGATTTAATAGTCGGAACCATTAGTGTATTCTGACATGAAGAAGCTCGACTTCTTAGAAATGTGGTTGCTCATATCTTGAAGATTTCGTAAATATATCAGAAATTATTAATTACGCGGAGGTATTTTGTATGCAATGTACAGTGTGCGACCCAAACAGCATCGAGACCCAATCGTCTGTACTAATTTAACAATTCCCTTAAAATTGTGAACGTGGAGAGTGTTTAGAATTTTCAAAGATAGGTGGCACTGCAATATGGTAACCTTCCAAAATCGACTACTGGAGAAGCGTTATGCGAAAAATCAAGTGTTCTAAATGGAGTTCAACAAAGGCCGTTGCGACATTACATTTTGCGCCAAACCATAAATGAAAAGTGTTAGAAGATTGTTAAGGATTTCCCGAGAAAAATTGGACTTTGTGTGGCCTGCATGTCTGAAAAAGATCAGCAATACTGATTCTGTGAAACGTCGTGAAGTAAATGGCCGACTGCGCATTGTGCAGATCACCGACAACATTGATCTGGTCAAAGAACTTGGAATTAAACAGAAAGGCATTTTTACAACAAAAAAACGTGCATACTAAGAATTTTATTATCAGTTATCTGTTCGCCAAATAATCAAACAAGACCTTCTGATATGCTTCGCGAAAGTGTCTGAAACTTAACAACTCAACAAGATTGCGCGTCTGGAATGAACGAAAAGTGGCGCGAACGACTAAGACTGTGTAGAAGTGAATGAAGAAAATTTCGAATAAAAAATGAATTGACTAAAATGTTTGTATATTGTTTTTTTAAAAAAAAACAAGCAATTTGATTAAATATTTCAGGAGTAATGATAAAATATATACGATCAGGTTTTTTGTTTTTGCCTACCCATACTGTTTATTTAAGAATAAAGATAATTGGAGGAACGATGGTGATTTTAATATGTGCGTGCAGTGTTGCTGTCGGCATTTAATTCAAACGCACGCGTTTTTTTTTATTCACTGAAGTGTAAATCAATTACAATTACAAATTTTACCCGCAAGCAGCCCCCAAGAGAGGGGCCTATGGCGCCCCCCCCCCATATCAAAACAGAAGTTTCTGTACCCCTCTTGGTGTTAGGCACTATGTGATGGGCACACTTTCATCAGTACCCCGGAATCGAATAATCGAGAGCCCTCGCCGGGAATCGAACCCGGGATCGCCGAACCACAGTCCGTCGCTAAACCAACTGCGCTACGACGAGTCGTGGTAATTTTAGTCAGTTCTAGACAAGATTGAGAACGCTTAATTATAGAAGCTTATGAATTTGAATTAGTTTAATTTGCTGTTTCGTTGAAGTCTGAGAAATGCAACCCCATAGCTACTCAGAGGAAATCTGGTAGAGAAATGAAGACAGGAAATTAAATTTAATTGAGAATTTAATGGTGGAATAAAGGTAACTTAATAATTAATAAGATGTTCGCGTGAGTCGATGTGACGTCAGGTTTAACTAACTCAAACGTCCCCCTCGGCGTCAGCAGGTGACGTTATTCCGTCAGAAAGTGGAAAACTGAAACTCTAATGTTGTTACTGGTTTTGTAACGACTTTATTATGGAACTACGGGGCTTTGGACGGAGATACGGTTAAATCACGCCTCCACAACCCCCCTTCCCCTCAGGTAGGAAGCGCCTGTTCCTCCGTTTCTCTTCGCGTTGCGGGACCAGTGTTTTATCTCAACTGCACGCGGCTGGCTCTAGGGCGCCACTTATTGCTCATTTAACAGGCAATTGCCAATTAAGGCGCGCAAACTCTGACCCCGATCGCTCAATCACTGAAAACGCTATTGGGACAGAGACAGGCGCATGTTGAAGAAGAAAGACCCAGCGGAGCGGCGGCACAAATCGCTCCATGCACTTTAAACGCTTACCAAATACGAACAGCACAAGATGATGTCCTCTTTATTTAATTTTTATTATTTTTTTTAAGGAGATGAAAGTTTTCTACACAGTTTGTACTGTTCCAGACTATTTAGTTGGTGGGTGGGTTGGGGGCTTTACACGGATTGATTAAATGTGGCACAGTCCCACAGTGCTGCGTCATGAAAGTTCCGATGCTAGTTTTCGTAATGAAAAACGACCTTTTTTTGGTACACGAACACACGTCATTTAGAAACTGAACAATCGGTATGGGGCCTTATAGCTTCGAACAATGGAATTACCAACAACAGTGTGGTGTAATTTAATTTCAACGTTCGCTTTTTCCAGTCAATGTTCTGTTGAAAAAGAGTGTTTCCTTAGTAGACCGTTAGCAGTATAATAAAAATGTTGTCAAACTTTAATTGACATTATCTTAAGCATTATCTATTCAAGCAAAGTTGTATTAGCTATTCTCTATTCTCTTCAATCAGAATGTAATTATTTTAATGATTTAATTTAAGAAAATGTGTATACTCACTTTTAGACATTTTCAGCGCCAATACGACTCGTCGTAGCGCAGTTGGTTAAGCGACGGACTGTGGTTCGGCGGTCCCGGGTTCGATTCCCGGCGCGGGCTCTCGATTATTCGATCCCGGGGTACTGGTGAAAATGTGACTCACATAGTGCCTAATCTTCCTGTTGTGATCAACTAACTGGAAAGAAAACGTGTTCCACCTAATCCACGTTTGATCGAAAAGAGGGTTAAACTATATTTATCTTCAAAAATGTGTTATTTACTCTGTATTATGTATATTTATCTTCCCGGCATGGTCATGTATGTGCAATCTGCGCCGGTTTGATCGGATAAGAAAACATTTCGAGAAGTGGCTCACAGTAGCACGTACAAGTGCGACACAGCAAGACGCCATTTCTGGTTTCGCCGGTAGATAAAGATGGAAATGTCGTTATATATGTTCGCGGAACGATTCTCATGTTGAAATATCCGAACTGAATACTAAAGGCATTTTTTGCGAATGTGGTTGAAGAGCTGAGTATCGGCAACTTCATGTTCATGCTATGTTACCGTATACATGTATAATCAATCAGATGCGAATTTATAGTTTTCATTCTCATCCCCCTCCCCTCATTAGACATGTAGTTTGTTGCAAAGTTAAAAAAATTTATCATTACGAGTATATTTACACGACCTGATAAATCAAATCTTTTTTAATGATCTAATAAAAATGTTGAAATGTCTGTATTGTTTCCTTCGAAGTTTTATAAATTCGATTCAGCCAACTTCGAGTTCAGATCTTCTAGTAAGTTCTAATGTTCTGAATTCAAATATACAAAGAATACATACAGTACATACATAGTGTATTTAATTTAAACGAAATTTTCAAAATTGTACGACCCGTCGTGGCGCAGTTGGTTTATGACGGACTGCGGTTCGGCGGTCCCGGGTTCGATTCCCGGC
>JAQGBY010005137.1:0-15184 GCA_034698785.1 Mycogona germanica | reverse complement strand
AAGGGTGGCATGGATTCATCTGCTCGCACTCTGCAGTGTGACCAATTTTTTTAGTTGCACTTAGGTAAACGTGACAACACCAACATTTTTCTCCCCAGCGCACCTCCAAGCCGCGATCTCAAGGGAAATCGCGTCGAGAGCAAAAAGTATTGTCCGAATTCGGCCAAATGCAACACCAATAACGACGAAGAAAGAATTTCTTGCAAACTGCAAGTCTAGCAATATGAAAGAGTGAAGTGAAGTGCATCATCCCCCCATTGGGGTTTTCGAAAGTAAAAGTTTGTAAATTCACACTGCACCGTTTGATCAAAACAGGTTGTTCATTTGCAACTGTCTTTTGTTATGTAACTTCATTAAATTAAAAAACAATAACTTTTAAATTAAGTAATTTTTTTATTTCGCACTAACTAATGTTATTGTATAAGCGGAACTGCTTGCGAAAACATTGAAAAATAAAATCGGTTGGTCTTATACGAACGATCATGTTTCAATTATTATCCGTTGTTGCGCAAATATTGTCTTACAAATATTAATTGTTATTTAAGGTAATACAAAAAATTACTTGAATGATTGGTTGCGCTCAGTCATGGTTGAGTCACACTTGTGGCATAACAGCCCCAGTGGTCGAATGGCAGAGAGAGGTTAGCGAGCTCTCCTCGCGACCCGTGATTGCGGTTTCGATTCCGGCCGACACCTTGGGAATTTTTTGGGGCGAAAGAAATTCCTTCGCACGCCTTCTTTCGGAATGGAAGTTAAATCATGACAGATATCTTCCAAAATCAAAAAATGCCTATTGAACCAAAAAGTAAAGGAGGGGGCGAAACATGTGTCTTAGAAGAACGGAGTGTTCATTCAATTCGAAACATAAACCGACCCATGTTTAAAACTGCGTTAAAAGTACGCTTCGTGAAAATAGTGTTGATCTCTGGTAGCTAATTCGGCGTACATTGACATTCATTTTTACCTGTATATGTACGCCAGTAAATGAAATATGTATTTTCGCAATCTGCTGCATATTAGGCAAAACAAATTGGCAATACAACGTTATTCGACATTCACGACACTTGTTATACCAACGATCTCCTATCAATGTACATGTGCATGTATCCTCCGGAGACATTCCTACCTAAGTTGGTTTTAATGCAATTGCTAAACTTGTTATAATTTCCGAAAACAATGACAAGTTTTCGAAAACGCATCAAAAAGGTGTTATTTGAACAACGCCAGATATTTACCTGTTTATTAGAACAACTCTTGGAAGAACCAATTTTGAATTTACATTGATGGATTACGATTCACGTGCAAATGAGGAAGCACCACATTACCCCGAACATTTTGACAATATTCTATTCTGAATTTACCTGTCGATTTAATTTTCCCAATATGCCGTTACCCATTACCCCTTTAACCCTTTTAGCGCACTCTCGAGTAATTGATTTTACGCCCTGACCTGGGTTCGAACCCAGATTCTCCGAACACAGAAAGACAAATGTAGTCAACTGCACTACAGGCTTTACGTCCCCCTCATGGTGCTTAGGCACTTTGCGAGGGGGAACGACCAGTACCCCGGGATCGAAATTTTCGAGAGCCCGCGCCGGGAATCGAACCCGGGACCGCCGAAACCACAGGCAGTCGCTAAACCAACTGGGATTCAGACGGGGATTCGAAATCAAAACCTGCGTTTTAGATAGCATGATCTTTTGCAGTGTGAGTACCTGATTCCAATTCTAATTTAAAATATAAAAACATTTGTGAAATGGAATAAAATTTAGCATATTTGTTAGCAAGACGTTCCTTTTTGAATTACCTTCGAGCACGAGCATGACTGTCTTCATTCGAATTCTTGAGGTTCAAAATGGCGCTCGCTATCCTGTCTACTGTCAAGTTGCCAAAAGTTTCACCCACGAAGCAAGCGATGCAAGACATCAAATAAATTAAAAATAGTTGTAGCAATTTATAGAGCTTAATAATAATGAATCTACAGAGTTTTTGAAATTGGGATAACGTTTGTGCTGCTCGCACATTTTTGGGAATGAGGCCCTCGGTGTCAGCCCACCCCGATCACCATGTGTGTCAAATTTACCAGAACTCTCATATCATATATCATATACATTCAGACAGATGATGGATAACGCTTCATCCACTATGTACTCACATGTTGCATTCGTCCTTTTGTGTATGTTCATCTTAACAGCTGAAGCTTGGATTTACTCGGTGGTGGTGGATCACGATCAAGGTAATTAATTATACAGAAACTCCTGTTGTGAATCAGTGAATTTAAATTAAAAAAATCATGAGTCGTGCAATGTAAGGTGCCTAGTTTACACGATCGTTCTTTTAACGTTTGGCTCATTGGAACTTTAATTTTGTTTGTGTATGACACGCACATACTAGGAACATTTTAAAGTAAAAATGTAGGTGCTTTTAAACTTAAATATATGCTACAACGTACCGAATATCCATGGAGCGAAATATATAATTATCAATCGTGTAAGCGAACCACCACATTTAATATACCCACATCTCTACTACTTTTTTTTTAATTCACTGTAGTGTAATATCACTACAGGAGTTTCTGTACCCCTCTTGGTACCAGTACCTCTGGATCGAATAATCGAGAGCCCGCGCCGGGAATCGAACCCGGGACCGCCGAGCCACAGTCAGTCGCTAAACTAACTTGGCTACGACGAGTCGAGTACTTGCTTCAACTTGATTTTTATTTAATTGAAAGCACACGTATTAAAAATAATGAATGCCCAGTTTAGGATTTAATTCTATTTGTAAGATCAGCCAAAAGTTTCATTTTGCAATCGAATTTTTAAATTGATGCACAAAATTCCGGTAATTTACAGTAAATGTCATTTTCTTTACATACGCTGTGGTCTGAAAATTGTTCGTATATAAAAAAATAATTTTTAATAATTCTAGTTCACAAACTAAATAAATATTACAATATAAGCATAAGAGGACAAACACAGGACAGTGCCGTGGAAAAGCGACGACGAGATGGCGAGGCTCCATAAATAAAAATATAATAAACTGTATTTTTCGAAACGTACGTTAAAATACATAACCCTATATCTTCGTCATAACCCCAAACAAATTAGGAAAAGAATTAAGATTTCGAGACCATAACTACAGGCATGAAACAGCCAGCTCGCCAGCTGGCCGTCGATTTTATACGGCACTGTTCCGTGTTTGATTTCTTATGACAACTTACTCAATAAGATGACACCTATGGTTCTGGAAAAATCGGGATCACCTACACATTTAATCAGATTTTCTGAAATAATCCATCAAATCGCATGACGAATGACAAATCGCTACATGTGTGTAAGCTGGTCGTGAAACCACTTAGCAAATAACTCAATTATATTTTTGTTCGACCGTCCTGGAAGAACCAATCAACTTGCCACACACAAGTTCAACTTGAAAACTTGACATTTCTTTACTCATGTCATGTCCATGTAACAAGATGAAGAATTTTGCAATTTCCAATAAGACAATTTTAACCCCAAATTAAAATTAAAATTTAATGTCCAGGGGAGCGACCCCTTCTTACTATTTGCCGGATAAGGTGATAGTAGTTCCTGGAAGCTCCTCGCGTTTGATGATGACCGATCGGAGACTTCTAGCGGCGACCTCCAGTCCCTGTTCACTGCAAACACGTCCGCAATTTAGTGAATTTTGAATCGCGATCTTCGCCGTGCCTACAGCAGCAAAATCCAATTTGGTCGCAGCAACATCCCGTTCCTAGCAGAGAACCGGGGAACGTTCAGCAGGTCACTATTGGCCTCGGTAGGCCGAATCTTCGATTTCAATATGTCCATGTCTATGGCCCGACTTGGCCAACGCGAAATCGCGCGAACACCAAGTCCATACAATGGAGATTCAACAAAAAAACTTTTTGGCGGAGTTTATTTTGGAGGTAGGAGTGACCCCGTGTCAAAGTGTCAAAGGCGGCAACCGCCGACTACGGGTCGGGTGACGGTGACTCCCCTGGTGGCCAAACCGATGACCATTGACCGCTGGGGGCACACCGAACAGAGGTGGCGATGTAACATGTATATACGAATCATTTTTTATTGTTTTGTTTTTGTTCGAAATGTTTTTCTCTCCCTTTACACGTAGATTACCACTATTCGTTATAAAATATTTGTTAAGGGGGTTTACCGCTTGATTTAGCCGCTCAAATCAGCAACCTGGCAAAATTACCAGGTTGCCTCCTAGGGTGGTTTTAGGACGAACACGCTGGTGGACCCCCTTAACAAATATCTCAGAGAGCAAAATTGTGCGTCTGAAACAAACGAAAAGTGGCGTGCGCGAGTTTCGCATGTACTCTACTGTCAATTTTTTAATAATGCGATTTGATAAATTATTTTAGATGATCTGATTAAATGTGTAGGTGGATCTACTCTCTATTGGAAATATATTTTCTTTCAACGCCCCCCCAATTTCTCTACAGAAATTACAAATAGAAATAGCTGTTTTTGCTACGTGAAGTCAGATGGATATATCTCAATTTCCATTCTAATCATGTTATTGCTGAACTCTTTTTCATATGACAGGGAACCCGAAACTCTGTAGAGCCTGTATCGATGTTGGTGATGACTCCAAAGAGTGTTTCTCGCTTCCCGTAAGCAGTGGCTTGTCCAAATCCGTGAGATTTCTGAAGAACTGCCAGCGAGCTACGTGCTACGATTACTCATTTATAATGGGCCCCATCAAAAATTCATTGAGAATGGAACTGGCTGAGTAAGTACTAATGGCTTCTGTGTTCGACAGGTTCCAAAGAATCATTTGATTCGCTGCTGTATTTACTCTCGGATGTTATCGAAAATAATATTCGCTATAATCGTTCAGTACTGACCTTCTAGGAATAGCGACAATTATGCTATCATGTCATTCAAACATTGTGATTGGCATTGTTTAGATATCAATCGAGCAGAAACAAATACCATCTTGTTATCGTCGAAAGTTATAAATTCATAAATCTTTAGACTTACCTTTTTGTTATTGAATTGTAGGAGAAACGACGCCAATTATTACTTGTATCAGTTGTGTGTATAATTTATTGGACTCTCTTTAGTACAAAATACCGACTTGTCGACTACTAAACAAAACACACATTGCTCAATGTACGAGAAATAAAAGTGAGTGTTGACGTATCTGTCTTCAATTATAGCTCCTATAATAAAGAATTCTGCCCGGACAGGGCCGTGGACTGCCATGTCAAAATGGGCAACACATTGCAGAGGATCTTTTCGTATAAGTGCAACTAATGGCCCCACCTATCGCTGAAATCACAAATGTAAGGAATGATCAACGTATTACGTAAAACTCCATTCGATATATGGCTGACAACATGACAAAACACAACACTGTAAAAATAAACAAATATTAAGAATAAAATGATTTTTAAAATGGCTTCATTTAAAATACAATATTTGTAGAATTGTCGTTTTGTACTCTTGTAATTAAGGAATAGTTTTTTTTTGCAATTTTGTTCATTCTCTTGTATTCAATAACATGTAGGTGACATTAATCTTCTCGGCTTAATCAAACCCATCTACATGTATCTCGATCAAAGAATTATCATAAAAGCTAAATCAATCATTTATCATTAGAACATTAAAAGGAAAATAATTATCCTCAAAGTGAAACATCAATATTTACGATTACACTACTTATATTGTATCCTGTGACATTACACTTTAAAAATAAAATACAGCTAGTACGGTATGTGCTCACGGGGCTACTCTTATCTCACATCGTTTATGAAAGTAGCACGCCTAATACAGAAAGTATCACACGTTCTTTATTCTGTACGTAGCACCTTTTTCACGAACATGTGCGATACACGACCGTACCATATTTCTTGCTCTCGTTTGCCCATCGAGCATTGGCATGCATTGCACTCTTCTTAGGAACGTAGCAAGTGAGACACTCTACGTAGCAAACGTACGCGCTGCCAGACGTAGCAAAGGAGACACTACGCAGCACATACACTGTCATGTAGCCTGTGAGGCACTCTGCGTAGCATGTGCACTGGCATAAGTAGCAAGTGAGATACTCTGCGTAGCACATACACTGCGCAAGTAGCTTCCGCATGCAAGGAGACGTAGCACGTTTAATGTGCTCACGTACATGTATCTCTCACTGACTTCGCAGACGTTGCAGTTTCAGAGTGTCGATGGCGCCTTCCGTCTGGTGGACCTCTTGCGCCGCCTTCCGCCGTTCCAGATAAGTCATCATTTCGACGGCCGCGTATCCCAGAATGCCGAGCGAAAGCAGTCCGATGACTATTTCCGTTTTGGTGGCCATGCAGAGGCCGTAGCTCCAGGCGTATGAGGCGGTAGCGCCCAACGAGTCAAATAGGATCATGTTGGCGTAGGCCGATTCCAGGTTGTCCTCGAAAACGATACCATAGAGAACTGTGATAAAATATTTTAAGTTAATGTTCATTTCACTAACAATATGCTTCAAATAAAGAGAGTATCGTTTAAATACTTCTAACATTTGTCATAGTCAAAAGTAGGATTTTAAAACTTAAGCAGATTTAAAACATAATAAAATGGAAGTTGTGTCCGAGACAGCGCCGGATGAGAAAAGACGAACAAGAATTGAACACTTCTTATTGAATTAGCTAATCTAGAAAAACAGGGGAACTGATGATGACGATTTTATTTCACATAATCAAAGCGTCCTATTTCTATTATTTTCTTAGGCAGACTTCGTTTTAAAAGGAGTTTTCTATCATAACTTTTATTGCACCTTTAAAAAGATATCTCATTTTCGTTAACTCGTTCGTTTCATGGAAAGAGACAAGTGTAACGGAAGTATATTTAAGACGTCTTGCGATGCAGCGTAATGTGATGACTCAAATTTAGTATAAACTGATGTCACTGTAATATTCACCGTAAACTGGCATGTCTTAAAACATTTATTTTCAATTTAAATACTTATACAGAGTAGAAGAATAAGTTAAAATCCCTCTATTGGTGCTATAGAAAAAAGCTTTTGCTTACGTCACATTTTCCTTATAAAATTTTTGCCCGTAGCTTAAAAATAATTCAAAACTAGACTTACACCACTCTGGGTTTCACTGCATTAATTGACAATTTCTGAAATGAGGGTTGGGCAAAAGTATGTCGCGATTGTCCAGAGTTCGGTTATAAAAAAAAGATATAAAAAATATACATTCTGTTTTGGATTAATACTGCTGATGATTGGAATTTATTCCCCATTTCATCTGAACCAAATTTTCTAATTTTATTTTCGATTTTGTAATTTGCAACCGCTAGATGCCACCTGTTTGCCCATGAAAGTGCCATTTTGCAAAGTGTATTGCGATTTTGGCAATTGAAGTCGCCGGCATGTCACAATTCGTGTCATTGGCAATGGCACGAATTGCTTGAGCGCCGGTTAGAATATAAATGCAGGTGTGTATGAATGATGGGCTAATGCCAATAGAACGTCGCACTCACTTGACAGACAACAAGGCCACAGACCGCTGCCAACGCCCCAAGCGGCCGACAGAACAAACAGCACCGGCAGCTCTGAAACGGTCGGCTTCCAGTAGAGCAGCACGACGGCCGTCCCGATGTGAGCGGCGAAGGCCACGATGAAGCGAACCGGACGGAAGAAGGTCTTGTGGCAGGGAGAGAAGGCCATCACCGTCAGGGGCGCGCTCAGACCGTACCAGGCCACGATGAAACCGATCCAGTGGATGCCTAGGGCGCACGTTACAAACGACTGCGAGCCGGGAAAGAAAATGAAAATAACATTATGTATGCTTACATTGAAATTCACCTTAGGTACAAGTAAAATTATCATGTATAAAAATTCTAACGATGTGACTAACAATTTCATTAAATTTGCTTTTTGAACTGTTATTTTTTATCCCTAGACAAACCTTATATCAAATAAAAAGAAAACTAAAATCTCCAATAAAATTGGAACAGGTGATGTCTACTACAGGTGAATGTCTGATAGTAAAGACACTTTTAATCCATCAGTTACAAGGCAAATAAAAACACACGAGCTTTCATATCAAATAAATGAACAGGAATGAAAACCTTTACTACTATGTTGTATTGTGAGCCGAACATAATTAACTGAGTATTATAATGCTATACTGCAGATTAAACAAGTGTTTGAGTTAAGAAATTGTTCTAAAAAATTATTTTATTAAAAAATATTCTATATGCATTAGAAAAATGCTCGCATTTTGGACGCTTGAAAAAGTTTTAGCGAAATCCAACAGGATTTTTCGTGTATATCGTAAACCTCAACTAATGAAACAAACTTATCATTGGGCGTCAGTATTTATCAGTGTCTGGAAAAGTTACCCCTAGAAGTAGGCAATCATTGTTTGCACAGGATCTTCGAGAATCACGAAATGGAGATTTAAAAAAATAGTCGACCGGAAATGGTGAATTCGGGACAGCACCGATTATATTCGACATTGGTTTACAGGTCCACACTGTAGCAACTTTTAAGAAGCAAAGAATAGAAAAAAAAATAAGTTTTGTCATTTGTACCTTGGTGAAATCTGCCTGCCAGTAGGCATTGTCAACGCCATTGTAGAGCGACAGCGGCAAAATGAGCAAATATTTTGGATTCTTCCAGCTCCGGACCGTACTCGACACACACTGCCACACCGTCTTGGGCACCGTGGCGCTGCTGTCGACCGCCACGTCGTTCTCCATCTCTGTCTCCTCGTCGGGCATCCGCAGTATCAACATCAGGATGAAGCCCAACGCGTGGCAGCCAAAGGCGAAAGCGCACAGCTCATAGACCCTCTGGTTCTTCTCCAGGGCGGCCAATCTGTCGACCTCGTCCGCGGCCGCTGTACTGTTTCCGCCCGACAGCGACGAAATAGTCGTGTTCCAATTGTGGGCGGACGAGTGGACCGTGTCCCACACGTGTTCACTCTCGCAGAAGTCGGCGCCGCAGAAGGTCACCTCGGTCAGGTTAGCCGACTGGATGACCGACCTGATGTAGGCCACGCTGAACTTCTCGATGCCCGAGCCCAGGATCAGACTGGACACCACATTGCCGATGACGCGGGAGCTGCAGTAGAACGAGAAGAAGACGGTGAAGAAGCGCGACTTGATCTCGTCCGGGTCGGCATGAGTGAGGTGGGCGTAGGCGGCGGCCATCTTGGCGATGAAAATGCTCTGGGCGGTGACCAGCATGGGTCGGCCGAAGCCGGACACGAAGGCGGTGGGCAGGAAAGTCCACCAGCGTGGGTACATGTTGCCGGCTACGTACACCGTCTCCAGCACCACCCCGATCAGGATGAGACGACGTAGCCCCACCTTCTGGAGGACCAGCGTGTTGAAGAAGAGGGCGGCCAGTACCATGGAGGCCGTTTGCATGCTGAGCGAGGCCGTGCCCAGACCGTGATCCGTGTTGAGCGAACTCTGAATGGTGGCGATGGGAAACGAACCCAGGTAGACGAACATGAAGCTGGCGCTGCCGAATACCACGTTGAAGATCAGCATGAGTCGGCGACGTTTGGGGCTCCCCTCTTTTTCATTGGACGACTCGGTGTCAGTGTTCGTTCTGTCACCGGAGTCGCCGACGACGGTGACGGCCATCTTACCGTTGGTCTGAGCCATCTTCGATTTAACTGGCGTCGAACAACCGTAGATGATGACGGCAAGGATTAGCTTGCTTTACGACACATGGTATAATGGATCTGTAAGAAAAGTAATAGTGAAATATATATACTCGCATTTCAGAACGCTCTGAATCTTAGTGCAAATTTAAAATCTTAATTGACCAACTGCATCCAGCAAGTTAAGTCAGATATAAAAAACAAAAATATAAGAAATGATTGATGGTGAGATAGCGAGAGAGATCAGAAAAAGACGATGGTAAGAAACGAACGACTGTGGTTCGGCGTTTCCGGGTTCGATTCCCGCCGCGGGCTCTCGAATGCTTCGATCCCGTGGTACTGGTAAAAATGTGCCCATCACATAGTGCTTAAGCACCGAGAGAGAGGGGTACAGAAAATCATGTAGTGCTACTGTAAACAATATAATGATCAGTGAACAAAATTCCCTGGTTAATTTGTACAATTGATTAATTTTTGTTTTATACGCTTGCAATTTTCTGGTCCAAAAATATCCATTGATAATCCATTGATCCAAAAATATAACTGTTGATATATTGTCTGTAATAATAGAATATCATTTTCAAATATTTCACAAATACCAATTCTTTAGTTTCAGATAACATATTGAAAGTATTTATTATCTTATCTGTCTCACTGATAAGATGATGAGAAAAGGAATCCAGGAAAGTGGCTGTGAAATATCAATTTTGAATCAATCATTTAAGCGAATAATGCTGTTTTTTCCCTGCATTACCCCTACACAAATATAAAAAGATTGGCAATAAAATCGATTAACAAATAAACGATCTTACAGAGTTAAAAAATTGTTTTCACAGATCCGTTGTTTGCACAGATTCACTTACAAAAATTGTTTATTAAGATAACCTAACGAATGCAATTATACCAACGCTTTTATATAAAAAAGTGCTACAAAGGAAATTAAATTCAAACCTGATTTTCTTTAGAGAAACTACACAGATGCGCATAACACTCTCTCGTTGCATAGCAAATGTCCAATTGATGTGCGAATTGATTGAATCAATGATTCCACAAGCAGACGAATAAGTTATACGATTCGAGAAGTCAATTATTTTAGTCTCATCGAAGGAACTTTGTCAAATGTAATCGATTGTTTGCGTATGACAAGTGTCGAATCCTATTTATACCCTCTCTTGTTGTTCGAAGGTGTGACGATGGTGTCCCCTATAAGTGGACAGTCAGCTTAACCGATTAGCGCTTAAACCCTCAAATGAAAACTCAACTTCAGGGGATCGTGTTTGACACGAACAATGGGAAAAATAAATAATGCGAGAGTTACATAATGACGTTATGTATGCCTTTTTATGGGATGGGTGCGGTGTACGATTTGCGTATTATTCTATCGTCGAGTGTTCAATTAAAGCAATCAGTGTAAATAAAGCCGAGAATCCACACACGTCACATTCGTGTTATTGCGCACGAGTCTTGATTGAAATTTGAATCTACCGTAAAAGTGGTAATGTGTGCCAGGAACTGATTATGCGATCTATCTTTATAGACATACTTTGGTTAGTTTGGTGAAATGATTCTTTAAATGTAATTGAGGAGATTCAATAAACTACTTAACCATAAATAAAATAGTGCCGAAGCATAGTTTAAACATGTGAAGCAGTGAAACCCGCAGTGGTGTAACACGATTTAGTAAAATCTCTTGTTTCTCAATTCAAGAAAGTACTCGAGTTGCACCACTATAATATTCACCACTTCGTATATTAATTTAGGAACGATTGCTATTATTACAGAGTATCGTCATACATAAAGTATTTTATGCAAGAATTTTTGTGAAATAAAAATCTAAATTAAAGTAAAAACATCTTAGTGGCAAAATCATGTCACATAGAACGTGTACAAAAGCCACAAATACAAAATCATTTCATACAAATAATATAGTGGTGTCTAAATTGATCGTTTACTTGAAAAGTCGAGTGTCATCAGAATTAAAGGCATTTTTTAAAATTTCTTATTCGTAGTTTTGCAAATTTTACTAGATTAATCCAACGCTTTGTATGACATTGATTTTTTAATTTTGTAATTCGAATCGATATTTGCTATCCCAAGTTTCTAACAGCAAATACAATGGTAACAAAATACGGATCGTATAGTTGTTTCAAATGAAACAAATAAGAAGATGGACACAACAAATTCGCTTCTATATCTCACTCACGTAAATGTATTCTTTTTTCACTTACCAACAGATGCATAGAACAGAAGCTGTCCGAAGAAGTTAGAAGGAGAACAAACAAAATATGAACCACCAACAACGAAAGTCGAACTTGTTCAATACCTTGTTGTTTCATCAACAGGCCATCAACTAAGCAAACAAAGCAAATTGTAATGGCAACATGTTTGCGATGCTTTTTTGGAATTGTAACTGCCGCCATTCGCGCTGTATTAGTTGGCAACTGTCCTAATTAATATACGGATAATATATTTTGACTCACATGATACACAAGTGTGGACACCATCGTTGTAAAAATTTGTTAGCTACGCACCATTATGAGAGGCACCCGGTTCTGAAGGTTATCATATTACATTTTATAGAGATAAAACACTGGGCATTGTTAAAAAGGTTATTGTTCAACTTTTCATAGATCGTCACTTCTTTCGGAATAATTTAAATGCAGGACAATTAATTTTTGGAAGTATAATACGTGTACATATTGTAATCCCTAATTCCATATCCTATACTGAATCGCAAATATTCATTACTTGTACAGTGTAAGTCAAATTCGAGCATCCTTTGTCCCCAACGTTCATATTCTTTGACAAAATTAAATTTAAAAAAAGGACAAAGTACTGGTTGATTAAAAATACTGTAAGATATTTTAGTTGACATCGTTCTCTTAAAATATGTCTGGATTCGAATTTTGCGTTTATCGGAGCAAATTTTCGTACAATTTTTTATCGTTGGCTCAGCTCAACCGAATGTGGGGTCAAATTAAGGTTATTTTTATCCTCGGTCAGACGTTTTATTAACTACACACTAATTACTAATTAATAAAACACATTTATTACCTCTTACACCGACTCAAAATGATGCAAGCATGTCTGACCCTCCGCAGAATGAAATAGTTAATTTTGTCACAAATATCTTCGCTAATTTATTGCATATTGGGCAATCCGGTTGAATGTGATTTTGAAATTGATCCACAACGGCCTATGTCGACTATAAACTGCACCTACAGTAGTCAGTACTTAAGGAAATCAGCATACAATTTAACGAAGTATATATTTTCTGTTACTAATGATTAGAGTGCACTAATAAGGAACCATATATGATATATTAAGTACGAGTAGTTTGATTCTACTGTATAGGAAATATTGATAAAGAAGGAGCTACACCGACTTAGACCAAACGATTCCTAGTGCTAATCGAATTATTTTACCCCATAGTTCACTACATTTTTCTTTGCGCCACCTAGTTGTCGCTCATCTAGAGGATACAGAGCTTATGTAGCTAATAAAATACAATGTTATCCATTTCTAGATTTAAAAAAGGCTCTGATGAGGATCCACTAAACACATTACACCGTAACACACTAAAGAGTCCAGCTGGACTCTGAACTGACTTTGAACAGAGTTTCGAACATAAACTGTAGTTAATCAATTCGAATCAATCTAATATTGTAGTCGAACATTAAAACACAAAAACAGACGTACCTTGATTTTTCACGCAGGAATATCAGCGCCAGGGATATTTTGGTAGCAGAGTTTGCTGCCGAATTTAGAAGAATATGGATGATGTCTTATACAATTGCGTATGCGTCGGACGCATCCAGTTTATAACAAAGCTTACAAAGTCGCACACGTTGAGTTTATGTATTTGGAATGCTCCATTAACGAGTAACCTACATATGTGATATAAAGGAGGCATCGCAAAACTTGCAAACTTGCATGTGTTCATACACAGATGTGACACTGAATAGACGTGCGTATGGTGCCTGCATATGTTGGATGGAAAACCCACAATTCGATCACGGTTAGTTAGTTTTCCCGATTGACATTGATGTCCGTGCGCGGCGCCAAACATCGTGACACTTGATCCGAGTCAATGAGGCGAGGTCGAAACGAAACATGATCTGCGTGAAATCATTACCGCAATTATTACGTATTTTATGACTTTTAATGATGTGCAAAGTTCGAGACCTACAGTCGTTCACTGCACTTGGACACAGTATATTCATTCACAGTAACTAACCTCAGGAGCAAAGATTTTTTGAAACTATTATATTAAAAAAAAAAAATCGGATGCCGGTTGAATAGTCATTGACCACTATAGACCGCTCCATGAAAAAATAATGGCCTCCTGCCAACAATATCATGGAATGTTTGTCGTAGGCCAGTCAGTATTACGACAGAATGTGGCTCGGCGGTTCCGGGTTCGATTCCAGGCGAGGGATCCCTATTTTTCGATCCCGGGGTACTAGTGGAAATGTGGCCCTCGTGCAGTGCCGATGCACCAAGTAGGGTAGGGTTCAGGAAACAAACAAATAAATAATACGTGGATTAAATTTTGCGAAAAGTTCGTGCCTAATGTGCTCTCCTCAAACGGTATACCTGTTGTATTCTGTGTAGATTAACTCGAATCTCTGGACATCATCGTACACCAGGGTTTTGGTGGTTTTCTAGATTTTAAAATTACATTCGTAATTTTATTTGCTAAATAAATTCCCCCTAAATAAATTTATTTCAAGGTCTGTTTAAAAAATCATATTCGAAAAATAATTATCTTGTTAGAGCTCTTACAATCAGAATTCTCATGTTCCTCTTTTCACTGCGCGTCTGGAAAAGTTAATAAATCTCAGTCAATGATTGTCTATAGGTATACGCGTAACTTGTCTGACTTTTATATTATTTAGGTCACCACAACCGTATTCTTGTGCGTTTGGCGCAACTGGATAAATTTACGGCAGAGTTGCTCCTAACATTAGGTGACAAAAACCAGTCGAGACAGCCGTATCGTGTATGTACTAAGGAATTAGCTATAGGCAAGTTTCGTAAACGGTTAACTTTTTTGAAGCAATCATAAGAACATTTTAAATGTATGGCCTACTTTTATCATGGTCGCCGACAGCAGGCACCTGCCACCATATGATAATAAGAAAAAATGCTAATAGTGAGTGAGCGCGATTCGCTCAAGCGAATAAGTTTTTCACTTGAATCTTGCATTTTCAATCATGCTGAACGGCGCAAGCATAATTGGTAAAACTTGTTCAAGCATATTATGACATTATCCATTCAGCCGACTGAGGCCAACTGTACACAAGCGTGTAGTTTTCGAATTCAAATCGAGCTTTTTGATAAAAATCAACAATAGAATAGGTGAACGCTAGATGTCGCACGATCAGAGGGTGTGACTTTGTTCTAACCGTGAATGACCAGGTATCCGAAAATTCGTTTAGCTAATACATTCGAAATTGTTTCGTAAACGTTTATTATATAGTCTTTGGTCAGACCTTTGCTTGAATACTGTAGCTCCGTTTGGGATCCTCACCAGGCGGGGCTCATTAGTGAAATTGA
>JAQGBY010005136.1:0-15185 GCA_034698785.1 Mycogona germanica | reverse complement strand
CAGTTGAGAACTTGATTTTCTCAGAAGTTGCTCCGAAGTTGATTTTGATTTTGAGAAAGACCAAAATGCGCACCCAGCTCAGGCATTGTTCTTGCCGCTGCTACACCTCAGTTCATTTCGAACTAGCCTTCGCCTAGACCAAGGCAAAACAATATAAACACTCGTTTCTGTGTTCATGTTCGCTCGGGATTCGGGCCTAAGCTGATCCTCCGAGGTGCGAGAAACACTTTATGATTTTTCGTCGGTGGCGTCAAAAGCGTCGTGTCAAATGTCGCTCCACTCGAAACACTCCTGGCCGCATTCAACACACGTCACACTGACCAGAATTTCATTAAAAGGGTGAACAAGCTGCAAACAACTGCAGCTGTTGCTATCACCCGTGTTACAGAAAACAAGCAACGAGCAAATAAATAGCTACCGGGACGCTGTTTCCTTCTTTTTAAGATGTGTGTGTGTGTGTTTCTATGCGCAACTTTAGACGTAAACTGGGCGCGACGATAAAGACGTGCGATGAAATGACGTGCGCTGTAATGACGTGCTCGGGGAATGCGGGTTATACGTGAATCGCAGCAGGTGCGGCGAGACAGTTGTTGGGTCGGATGCCATTGAAAACCAACGGGTTACGACCAACGAAACGAATGGTCTAGAGACCTTTCCGGTTGCTTTATTATTTGTTTTTAGCGAGTCTTGTTTTTCAGGACGAGGGGGTTGTTGGTTCGAAACCGTAACCAGGGTTCGTCCATTGGATGGTTACAATCTGGTGGATTTATTGTGTCGGGTGAGGAGATCTTTTTGCCAAAAGGTCTCGGAAGATATTTTTTGTGACGTTGTGCCCCCAACTCGAGGAGACCCTACAACGTCGCAAAAACGTCTTACGAAGATAAGACCCCTGTCCTCTAGACCCTGACAATCTTTGGCTACGACTGGATGATGTTCGTTCCATTGAAATCATTTTGACTTTCGCTTGAGAACTTCTATTCTTTTTGGGGTGGCGCGCTTGGAATAAAATTGTCGCCTTTCTAAAACTGGCCTCGCGTTACGTCACGCTCTACCAAGTTTATGTCAAGAAGTTTAGAAGTGTTCGAGAAAAAAATCTTAAGGAGCATTTAATTTCTCCTTTGACCATTGTATTGCTACAGTTGCTGACACGATATCTTCCGTAGTTCGACACGAGTGGCGCTGCAGTGGCTTAATATCCTGATGGGGGATTGACAAACGCTCCTCGAAGCTGCAATTTTTTTGCTCCTAAGCGCTCCTTTGGAGCCGATCTTCTCTAGTGTAAACGCTGGTTGATTAATTTACTAAAATCCCAACCAGAGTTACAAACTATTGAGTCCGTCGTCTACTGCTTTGTACCATAAATTTTGGAGATTAGGTAACCTTATTTTCATCGCTTTTCATTTGAATAATCCCATTTAAAATCCCCTTAGTGAAAATATATTTTTGTTTGGATTAAGCGCTCAGTTTATTTTAGGAACGTCTGGTTCCTCCATGAAATATTAAATGTATTCTATACATTTTCATGACTATAGTGATTATACCTGTACACGTCTAGTCAGTCGGCTCGCTAATTGCCGATCGAAAACCTCACATATCTGTATAATGACATCATATTAATAGAAGTTTTCCGCCATTGTCTCGTGTACATGACGTCGATGTCTGCCGCAACGTCTCTTCGCTCATTAGCCGTTATATTGTCGTATAATAAAATGGCGGCGAATTACTTTTTTATTCGTATCATCGTTGGTACACACGAGGGATTGCCTTTTGTCTCTCTCTAATGGTTGATTGTTCTTTTTCCTCTCTTCTCTTCCTTCTTCACTAGTGACGTCACCTTGACTGGCGTTCCTGATCGCAACTCGAAAGTCGTCGGCTTCACGGATCACGGACACCGGGAGATCAGCTGATGACAGTGACGTTTGTTTTGACGTGACGCGCTTCACCTGCTAACTAGCGATATTGGAACGATCTCGGCGGTGACGCGTCAAATGTGATTGGTCGGTGGTCCTGTCACGCCGCCTGGAGGCAGACAGCTCGGAAAACGCGATTGAGATTCGGTTGGTGGAGTGTGTGGGTTTCGCGCCCGGGTTAAATGGATTTGGAACGGTGCTGTTTCGACCGGAAGTGCTACGCCTCCCCTCAACTCGTTTCGACGTCGATGGCGCTCCGATCGCTCGTTTCGTTCCTCTGCACGTAGATGCCAGGTGCTGCCTCCAAGTGATCGTCAATCACGCAGCGCACGGATTCGAACTCCCGTTGTTCAGCGAGCAATAATCAACCGGAAGTAAGTATTCAACATCAACTTTTTCTTTTTTCTCACTGGTATTTCTTCATTTTTGTTTATCACTCGATTGCATTTTGCTAGTAGCCACGGTTTTTGATCATTTTCCCCCAATCTCTGCTACTTTATTTAATTATTTTGGTTTTGTTTGTGGTTTTACGGAAGCGCTTTTTTGCGTTTTGGTTGAAGCTGGTTCTGTGCCGACCACTACTGCACCCTTTTCCATTTCCGAGACTTTTGCAAAAACCTATAATTTTTTTTTGTTTCTTCACTTGCGTGTGTCTTAGCTTGATGTCCTATTATTGAGTTTCCTAATGCAATATCAATTATACGCTCGTATAATCAATAGGCTGGTGAAGGCTTGGCATTTATCTGGACGACACTAAAGATGTCACCTTTGACCTCAATGAGGGGGGTGGGGAATTGTCAATGAAATAAGATTGTCATTCTGATAGGCGCCACACGTGTCTTCAACCCACTCGACTACGTTTACGTGTTGCAATTTATTGATGCAAATTACAACCCGTAAGATGTCATGGATAATTATGGGTACTTTGGAACTATTTAGCTTTCCAGACGTTGCTCTCTTTTCACAAATTTAAAACTATTTGGCTAGTTGGTGGCGCCCTCTGTCGCATAAGGTATCTATAAACCCGAACGCATGTCGTCTATGCATGTCTTTAAATCTTCGTGTCTGACGTCTATACTGTAATATATCGAGAGCACAGTCCACCACCTTAAAAATGATACTGGGCTTCTACTTTTCCGGCCTCGGCTAAATACGGTCGTTTCTATTCCGAATATGTGATCCGGGGCTGGTCATGTGGAAAAGTCACAAAAGCTGGGTGGCTTCATTATAAGAGCCTTTTGTGCCGTTTCATGTAGGTCACGGTTCGAGTTGACCGTCAATGTTGGAGCGAAATGCCAGCCTACACTTCACCAAACCAATTGACATTTGCTCCACATTTTCTTTTTATTGCGTCACTACATAGCGAAATATCGGTTCTCTGAATTCTGGCCTCTATAAGAGAACATCATATCGATATCAAACTATCAAATCGATTGAATTTTGTTAAATTATCAGTATATCAAAAGTTTTCGTTAACAATAAAATTTTTATTCTAGATAGATAAACACGACAAAGGAATTTATTTTTATTAGGCCATCTCGATTGATTTGCTAGCGTTTTATTTGATTCTGTCATGTGTACAGTGTGTTTCAAAACAACAGGGCTACTTACATATTTAATCAGATCTTCTGAAATCATTTGAAACACACTATATTGTTGAAATGCAACATTTCCATTAATTTACGACTCAAGAAAATTAAATATCTACTCATGTCTTCTGAGTATTCATTCGCCTTCTGTTGTCCTGACTTGTTAGGAGTTTCGATTTTTGTCCAGTCTGATTTATTTGCAGCCCCCAACTTTTTATCACAATTTCTGAGGGGATTCCTCTCCTATGGCCAGCTTCTGAAGCGATAACGAGTCGTTTTAGTGTTTCCGTCATTTCCCCTCTGCTTATTAAAGTTTGGGGCTGTTCCATAAATCAGCATCGTTGCGACGACTCTAATATTCTCTGGTCGGACATTTCTGGAATAGGCTCGGTGACGCGCGAATAGAATTATGGGGTCGTGGCCATATTTCACGAGGAATCATAAAAGACATTTGGAAGCAGTCGAAGTAATAGAAATATTTGGCAATGAAGGTCCCCGAAAAGCCAAATCCTTATAAGTTGTATCACAATCCATTGCGCAGCTGATATTGAGATTGTTGAAATGCGAATAATGTTTCGAAACAAACATTTTTTTCTGAAGAAAAGTTACGGATCTGTCCAGCCGGAAGTGTCACCATTTTAGATGTGAGACGAATTCCAAATCTGTAAGTCAATAGCAGACATCAAGGGGTCTCATGTGGCACAATGGTGAACGTGTTCGCCGTCGGTGCCCGTGACACGGGTTCGATTCCCGACCCTGGGGACCTCTGGAACTTTTCGGGCGAGAGAAATTCTTCCGGTGCCCTCTTTTAGAGTGGCCTCTGGTGGGTTTTTAGGGTGAATACGCTGCTGAACCTCCTTCACAAATATCTTATTTTTATTGTCAACCGCTCACCATACGTTCGTGTATGTTAATATGTTACGAAGGTCAATTTGTTTAGTGAGAAAGGTCATTAATTCCTTGATAGAACGTGAAGATTTTAGCGTTAAAAACGACATTTTAAGAGCCCTTAACGATGCCTTAATCGCGTTCAACCCCTTATAACGCGGCAAACCGGCATTGCATCGTGCAGTCAGTGTTTGCCTTGCTTTAAGGGGTAACAAAAGCTTGGTTTATATTGATATCTTGGTAATCTGGATGGTTCATGTCGGGTTTATCGACATATTGTGGATAAGATGTGATCTTTTTTGTGATAAATAGTTGCAGATATTTTATCACTGTTCTGGTTTATCTGTTTACTGTCTATTAATGACGCAATTTACTTTCTTATGATATTGTTTTTAACAATTTAGTTTAAAAATGCTTGTTTTATTGGTTTCTATAAATTGACATTTAAGAAGTACATATCGCGACTTCAGGATTAAGATTTGCAAGTCTTCTATTTTTATTCTTATTTACTTTTGTCTGTAGACATGAGCAATGCCAAATAAGTTGCAAGAAATACGTGCAAGGTGTCACATGTGTTGAAAGGCGCATGCGCGAAAAAGGAAGTTTTTTATGTAACCTAACGAGCTGAACACAGCAAATATTAAATTCCCCGTCGGCTGATTATCACGATTCTAGAAACGCCGAGAGCTGCGAACGTTTGGGATTTTATTAATTGAATTGTATTTGTGATGGACAGGGATTTTGCGAAGCCCCGGCGTCATTCCTCCTCAGACCACTTATCTAGATTTCAAATTAAGAAAACTAACATCTCACTTCGAAATTCAACTCGTGAACTCAATCTCGAAGACAGCAGTTGTTTGAGTTGACTCGAGGGTGAGTCTCTTTTACGTACGAATATTTTCGTGAAGTACGGGTGTGTTGTTCAGGATAAGATTCTGTTTCGGTTCAGGTATCGGGAGGATATTTGCTTGAGTTTCGTCCTCCAAAATGCGAGCGATCTCAAGTCTAGAGACATTATCGAATTCGAATTTATGGTTTGAGCATTTTTAGTTTTTGCGAACGAACATGTGAGCGCCTGCGGTAGGTATTCACTGAAGAATGATACTATAGATTACTTTTGGGAATTTTTTTCCTTCCCTCTCTCGGTTCCCAAATTGCTTTACGGCCTCCCGAGGTGCACATTTTGCATTCCGACGATTTTATTCGTACACACAAGAACGATTTACTTTTTTTTTTCTTCATCCGTGAGCATAATTTCTTTCCAAGAGCCGTATCATTTTTCTTAATATTAAATTTCAACCTGTCTCGGCAAGTGGGGTGGGGGGTAAGGGGGAGAGACACAGTTATGCAGCAACTCGTCTAACCTACATAGGAAACAAGATATATAGGTCTTAGGAAAACTTTCTGGAAAAGAAATACCATATTTCTCATCATCTTTGACATTTGGTTCCTGATTCAGAGAAACTCTACTATTAGTGACACAAGATGATTTTCTTGAAATGAATAATTGCAGTTCAAATATCCATCCAGTTCAGCGCCTGAGTGTTCTGAAATTTTGTAAGACTAGCATGATTATCTTAAATTTGTATACTTGTTTCAAATTCCTATTCGATATTGTTTTATTAGTCAGTCAATCATTATCTCAAATTTGTTCGTAAAACTCAGCATCCGCCATTGTTGTTTGAGTGCTTCTATCAAATCTCGAAAATTGTGTCGGGGCTGATGCTGTTGGAAATCTAATTTTGGTAACATTTTTATTCGACAATTGTTTTGCTTGTTCGTGAATCTCAGTATCACCTGACAATGAAATTGATTTTATTGTAGACTAAAAGGAAACTTGAAATATGACATTTATTCAGTTTATGATTCTGTAAGAGTATTACGTGAGAGTGGGAGTGTAATTTCCCCACAGTTTTCGAGTTAGTTCATAAATGCAATCATGATTTGTGAAAATCTATCACTATATGTTAGGTTAGCCTTTGTTTTTGGGGCCGATAAGGAATAATGGATAAGGAAACTGAACTGAAGTAAAGTAAAAATAAATATCGATAAATCCCCTCCAGCTCACAGCTCAGGAACATTCGTGACTACGATAGTTTGTATTTTTAATAACCTTTGCGCATTTAGGTGAAGAATGGGGGAATTTTTCATGTACGAGTATGTCGATGGGCTGAGTCGTAGTAAAACTCAAACGACATTTAGATTTTGTTGCTGACTTTTTTTTCGTCCGAAAATATTATGGAGCCATTACACGGTTTATGACGTACAACGTGGACCGGCTTTTTGTTTCTATTTCCTTCGACTATGAGCTTTATGTGCTGTAAAAGAAAAGGTTGGGGACTATTTCAAATCTTGTGACTACTTAAATTTGTTTCAGTAATATTCATTTCAATTTGAGAGCCAATATTCTGCCAACAAGTTTGGAAATAGCCTTTTCTTGTCATTTATTTAGATTGCATAAAGTTCTAGTTGAACTTGTAAGTCCTCCATACTTGCCATTTAGTTCAGTTAATTATAAATGCGGGTCATCAATGTTGCGATTTCTTTATTACTAAAACGAAAAGGACAAAAGCTATGACATTGTACTTGAGCTGTTAAAGGACTTTTGATGGGCTCATGAGTTGCATTTTTGTTGGGAAAATCAATTTGTTACCGATTTTAAGTTTGTTTTTCCTTGTTTTCCCCTTACTTAGTCACTATTAACTGCATTTGGATTTCTTGTTTGTGTTTGGTTTGTTAATTTGAGTTTGGTTTGACGTTTCTCCTTATTTCGATTTGAGTTTGGTTTGTTGATTTGCATTTTGTTTGCTTTTTTTGGCTGAGGGCTGTACATGTTAATTGGGTCAATCAATTCTAAGAACTCGAACCGGGACGAAGGACCATACTTGGCCAAGCTTGATCAACCGAAAGGAGCACCGGTCCTGATTCTGGTTCTATTTCGGACTGTCCTACCCCTGTACTACATGTACAAAGTCTCCGTTCCTCCATTCAGAGCTGATGTGCTCGGTCAGTCCATTTCCGTGGAGCGTCTGGCTCCAGTCCAGGTGCAATTGGGCGACTAGAGATGAGTCTTGCCTTAATGGATAATAAACGTTGCTCGCCAAAACGGTAGCTGGGACAGCATTGGATACAAACATGATCAATCTTAATTGCAATTGCCCGGTTCGCGGTTCGCCACCGCACACTATGCAATGGGACATGCGCTAAGTGCTTACTGCTGCACGTCACTTCGGATAGGCTCCATCGAGTGACGTCATCGTCCTAGCTATCGCGAAAAGAGTTGCCGGGAATTACTCGACTCATTAGTTCCGACCGCCCCGATGTCCTTTTGCCAAATAAATCAACGCACCCCTCAACCCCCACCATCACGTACGAACGGTACTCATGTACGTTTTTAGATTGGTTGACGTCGGGGCATTGGCTCGATTAGCAGGTCTTGTTGTCGTCAAACATAAGGAAAACGTGAGTTTTAATTAATCTAATACCTATAAAACAGTTCTGTTTGTAGAAAGCTCACCAACGACGTAACGTAACATCATGAAATTTATACTGGATGTATTAAAAAGCTTCCACGAATTCAGCGGTGAACGCAACTTATTTCGGCTATTTATTTTGCTGCGTTCACGAGATATTGAATTTGATTAACAAAAATAAAACTACGTCAATTGGGTGAGTTCCCATACCAAGCAGGTTATGACCCGCATCGTGCAAACGCATCGTGGTCGAGAGGTTGACGTATTTTCCTCGTGACACGTGATCGCGGTTTCGATTCCGGCCGACGCTTTCGGAATTTTTCGGACGAGAGAAATTCCTTCGCACACCTTCTTTTGGAATACAGAGTAGAAATAAAATCAGGGCCCGTACTTGTACGATATCAGGTACACGTTAAAGATCCCTATCCGGGTTGATTATACTATGCTTGGGCAAGGCAGAATTACCAGGCCGCCCCCTAGAGGGTGAACACTCTAGTGGACCTCCTTAACAAATGTCTCAAAAAGAAGCATCTTACAAAGAGAAAATAATATACACGGACAAATATCGCCATCTACCGGCATTTAGGGGGAAACTGAGAGGCGGGATTTTTGAATGAGGTTGTAGCTTTGGGGAGGATGAAAAGGTTGGAGTGTACCTGACGTCATATGACGTCATCAGAGCAAAGATGATTGTGTACTTTAGGACGTCATAAGAGCAAATATGGTTGTATACTTTAGGACTACCAAATACTGTTTTTTGTGTCTAGTTATTACGTGTATTGCGTCAGCGTAATTTCTTGCTGCCCCTTGTAGGTGAGCAATCACACAGATCAGGTGATATCAGGCGAAGAATAAGAGTGAATGATGAAGATCGCAAACTAGTTACCTGCCTTCGACTTTGAGGATGACTTTAAACGTTGGAGCTCACTGAGAGTCGCATTCGTGTTGGGTTGCGTTTGAAATTTAGACGATCGGTACGAAATTAAGGTGGTTTTGATTTGTGCGTGGCCAATAACAACGCGTGGTTTCTACTTGACTAACGTATATTTTCGGGCTGCTTTTTAAGCCCGCGGCATGGATTTTTGACATAGTTTCGCTTCTACCTACCTGTACATTATCAATTTGAATTGGAATAGTGCTTGTGGAATCGATAATTTGTAGGCCTACCGATATTTTCATCTGTTATTTCTGTTTTGACGTTCAATGTGCGTACTGTTCTGTCTCCACTTTCACCTCCGAAAAAGAAGCACAATTTTTTTTCCAATGACACCCTCTAATGCTACACCTTAGGAATTTAGAGAAATTAGTTCGACAGCACTAACGCATCATTCCATCGAGACCTAATCGCGTCTCACTTAGTCCATTTGTCACACACACACTCTCCTCCTATTTCACTAACCACCTCAACACTTTGTATGTCATTGTCTGCCCATCTCTCTCTCTCTCTCTTTCTATTTCAATTCATTTTTCAAATTCGATTCTTCTCTATCTATTTTATCTCTTTCTCTCTCTCTCTTTCTCACACTCGGAGCATATTAGAATGCTGCGTCACTGTATGTCGTCAGCCTAATGAGAATATGACCGCAGCTACGAAATGTTAATTCGAATTTTTCTGAAATTGTCATTGATCATTTTGTGGGACGCGCCTAATTTCTATGAAAATTAATTTGCAAGTCTTGCGTAAAAATTGTCAATTGTCCAATCCATGTACTTAACGCGCAACCCTTGAAATAGAATGTGGATAGAAAAAGTTCGTTTAGACATTTTGTCGCTCGGCCAATTCCTCTGCCGGTATTTGCGCACGCACCCCACCACTTCACGTGCAGAGCAGTGGACGCCGAGAGGTTTGCGCCATCTAGTGGTCCTTGTCGAACACTAAACATAGCTCCCATGAAATCTCCACAAATTCCCGAAATATAAGTTAACATATTATTTTTTTTATAGAAAGGCAGATGAAGGCTATTAAAAACCATCTGCTACATACACAAAACATTTGCAGAAATCTGGTAATTTTAAAATTCCCATTTTGTTGAACAATTTGACCAAAGAGTTAAATTCCCAGAACTTTATGACTGAGTAATTTATTTTACATAGATACTTATTTTGAGTTTATTTATCCGAAATAATGCGTCGTTTAAGCCGAGATCAACGGATGTTAATTTAAATAGATTTTTGAAATAAATAGCTCTTTTCGCGCGTAGCTGACTGTTCAATAGGGACGTTGGGCTTTATGTTGCTATTGTTAGCGCCTCTAGTGGCTGAATGATGAAACCTATATTTTCGGCGGACGTCTCAGGGCCAGAACTGCGTAGAAGTTCGCGAAATCCGTCCTATTTGAACTCTAGACCTATTGTCCTCTTCGGAAAAGATATTTTGTCGCAACTTCTCAGTAATTTCGACGTAATTGTATCGACCATTTCGGTGTCCACTGCTTTGTTCTGGTGTTTTCTTTGGTGCTTGTTGGCGGTTGTGGCGTGTCCGTTATTGACGCCGACTGGTTTCCGAGCTCCAATGCCTCGGTTTGTTATTTTCAGTGGGTCAAGTGTTGCACAAGTTCAAGAAACATCGCAAGAAGAGGCGCCGCCACTCGTGGAGTTCCGTCGACGGTAGGAGCGACCTCTATCTGTTCTACCGTGCACTAGGACTTTTTCCTCTCCATATCTCACTCTTCCTTCTCTTCTCTTATAACTTCTTATCTTTCTCATTTCTTATCTCAAATCTAACAACAACATTATTAACTGTCGTTGTCCCTCTTTTTATCTTTGTTACTCATTCTTTACTAACTCTATTTTTATACGCACCCCCTTTTTCTATTCGTATTTATTCGTGTTTCTATTTTAAAATCTGAAATTACAACGATTTGCGAATTGCAGCCGTGACGGGGGTTGAGATTTTAATTATTTTTCTCGTGTTTGCTAAATTTCGAAATTTCGTTGTTTAAAATATTTAGGAAGGCTATCGTCGTGTGATCCGAACAATTTTTCAGATGCCTCTGATTTAGGCGTTTTCCAATTCAAATAATCGAAATGAATCGATGAACCCAAAATTATTTTTCTCTTCATATCGTTTTTCCAATAATCAACCCATGTAAGAAGTGCAATGTGTACGAGCGACACCATGCGGCAGAATTTGAATTCCACTGTCGCAAAGAAACTCCACTAGTGGCGCTGTTTGTCAGACGCAACCACATGTTCGTAGTCAGTTCAAATGCGCCGCTCAATTTCTATTGAACGCGTGCCAACATCTGGCGTTGCGGCAATCTACCACTAGATCGCAGCACCGATCATGCCGGCACGTGCAAGCGCGTTCTTGCTGTATAGTGTCTTCTGGCTAAACATGCTTTAGCGGGGTGCGCTTAGACATTGGAACAGAATAGGCTAGTCCATGTTTGGACAGGAAGTCCTGCTCGTTCTCGAATGAAATTTCGCCCATCTCAAATGTGCTCGTGAATTTAAAACACGTGCGGGGAGTTGGGTGCGTTTGACTTTCAAACGCCAATGGGCCATGATATCTGTTTCAGGAATGGCGAATGCGAGCTCGAATGCTCATTTGACCCGATCTCAAGCACAATTCAAATAACTATCTCAACCACATGGGGCTATTAAATAAAATTTTATCGATAACAAAGTGTATGATCTCATACCTAAATATTTTCAAAGGAACAATAACAATACTCCATTTTAAATTGTCAGTCTAGGAATTTTTTCCGTTGAACGTAAAACAAATTAATAAACAATAGAAGTATTATTATACAATTATTATACAATTACTGGGCTACATTGTAATTTACCTCAGACGATTATCTCGACTACCGTTACACAAATGTATCCGCTGGTTTAAGTCATCCCGACTACAATAACCACGACAAAGAAAATAACAAGAAAAAAGCTACATTAATAATATATTTAATAAAAAAATATGGTTACTCGTTGTCGCACGAACCTTTTGTTAGTTGGAAATATTCTAAACGCTGCTGTCATGAATTTTCTTTTTCACCGACACATGTGATGTCCATACAATGTAAGAAGCGTAAAGTTTATCGAATTTTCTTATCAGTCGAGTTTGTTCAGTTCTTGTGCCGAGCGGAAGCTGCTTTCATACACGAGTGGCCTCAAATACCTTTCAACATTTTTTTTTCTTCAGTCCCTTTTCACGGCTTTCGACACTCTTAACCCAACACCAAATGCGTTCCTTATAGGGCTACTAATCTTTTATCGACTGACGATGTTGCCCTGTTATATAGAAAAAGAAGTGAAAAAATGTAGTATCGATCACAAAATGGATTCAACCGTTATGCAAGTCTTTCGTGTGGATCTACTTCAGTGCGCTGGTGAGATATTGATTGTGCTTGTAGAACACTAGAGGGCGCTGAGGGAGTTCTGATCGAGGAATACGAATTACTCTTTAAAGATATTTGAAAGTTCCGGGTTCGATTCCCGCCGGGGGCTCTCGTCTATTCGATTCCGGGGTACCGGTGAAAATGTTTCCGACTGTGTATTATGGAAATGACGTCACGCCAGCGAACTCAATCATCGACTGGATTTTTCAAATATTTTAAAAATCAGTTTTTCGTGTGAAACTAAGGTATTAATTAACAGATCTAAATTAAAACTGCGCTACCTGAAGTAACGTCTTGGAGATGACGCCACAACCCGTGATTTATATTTTTTATAGAATTTTCAAACGTTTGCCAATTTAAATTAATGATAAAATCATTAATTTTATGTTATATGCGATAAAAATAATTAATTTTATGTTATGTGTAATAAGAATAATTAATTAATGCAAACGGGAAATTGAGATCTTGTGAGAAAAGTGTCTGACAACATTGGTAGCACGTGGGAGCGTTTTTGAGCGGTAAAATTGAGATCTCATCTTCATTTCCGCCAAAAATAGACGCCATATTTGAACAGAAATCTCAGTTTTAATTATTTTATTTTGTGAATAACCCAATAATAATAATAACCAATAACAACAATAAACAACAAAACACAAAAATAACCCAACTCGTCATCGAATTTTTACGGTTTTGCCCCCGTATCCTATGTTAAAAAAATTGCGGAATTAACTCTAGTCCAAATTTCAGGGCACTGTGTTGCGCCATTCGAGGGTTTTTCCCCCCGAGGCACACAAACACACATAAATTCTTTAACAATTATAGGATTTATTGAACGAAGACAATTTCTGTTTTTCGGTCCGAAATATTTTACCCGGTGCGCCAAATTGTGAAACCATTCGTCTGTCATTGGCCGAGTACGGCGAGAACTAGTTTGAATTTGCGCCCGGCGTGACTAGATTAATTGAGTGCATTTAATAAGCGCCGCGCTGTGTCAATATGAGACGATAAATCGTTTCCAAAGTAATTGGCATCAGCCGAGAACGCTTCATTAAATTTACTAATTAAAGGGAGCCTTCGAGCGAGAAACGGTGTTTTTCTGAGCAACGAAGCGAAAACTCATGTAAAGTCAGCCAACACAAAAAAAGCCAAGACAGTTTTTCAATCGCCCTTCAATTGTAAACACCGACAGCATCTTGCGGCAAACTGATGACGCCTAATTTCTTGACTTTCACCGCAGTCTCCAAGACGCCCAGCGACGTGTGGGTGCGTTATCAATAACGAATAAAAAAATATGGTTGATGAGCTCTTCAGCGATCTAATTATACAACGATTGAAAAAAAAGAATGATGTATTTTTCGAGCTTAGGGTAGGGTACATGTAGATTCCATTATGCATCCGAATGTCACGGGCCCAATTTGATGCCGACAGGTTTCTGAATTAAAAATTGTTCAGTGCGTTTTATGATTATCAGTAGATGGCGTCGTGGCTATCCGAGCAAACAGGCAAAATTTAAGACGTGTTCGTTTCACCTGTAGAACTTTGTACTTGTCACCTTCAGCCATTTGTCCAGGCCATAAAGGACCTTTCCTCGAGGGACTGCCTTGTGGTATTCGATCTTTGTCCGCGTCCTTTCATTCACTACAGTTTCCGTTTCATACATAAAATTCCAATTTCTGTTTCCATCTACCATCGTTCTCTTTTTTTTGGCTCCCACTCCACCGTCAGTCTCATCCATTCCCGTCTTTTTCACTCCGATTCTCCCGTCCATTCCTTTCCCTCCATCGTCAAACACATTCGCTTCCGACTATTTTATTATTTTATGGCTCCGTCCATCTCGCAACTCTTGACAACTGTCGTCTCTCCCCCTATCCCTATCCCTCCTACCCTAACCCCTTGTTTTCTCTCTCTCTCTCTCTTCGGGTGTCCGTTTATCTGTCAACTTGAGTTTGTACGTGTCGTTTGTCCTCGTCCGACTGTTACCTGTTGGTCCGACTACCTGGCCACCGTTGACCTGAAAGAAAACCTTCGCGAAAGAAATTCCTCCCCAGATCCTACACACCTGTCCGTGTCCGTGTAAAACAACTGATAAGGGGTTTAGGTTTTCATCTATCGAAATGTCATTTTGTTTTTTGATCAAACGTGAAAATTGACCCTTTAAATGTGTTGTCCAACTCTCAGATAATTCTAAAAGGCATGAAAGAGACAAAATAATAATTCGGTAAGTGGGGAAAGGTGCAGGTTGTCATGGAAACACGAGATGGATCTCACCGAAATGTTATTATTGTGGGGAAATGGTTTCGTGTTAGTTTTCCGTGGGAAGCGACACACATGTGAAATGACGTCATTTTTATCACTCACATATGATTTCGGGGAGCACTGTGAATTTCAACGTTCTTCACACTACCTGTACATTACTGATGTGTTCGCTACGAAATAAGATGTAGTACATGGTAGTACATTTAGTACATTAGTACATCTTTATTGCAATAGACGAGTACATGTTATATATCAAGTAGCCCCTCCTTCTAAATTTTGATTTGTACTGTAGATTATAATGTATCTGAATTTCAAAAATATTAATCATCATAATTATCCCTTTTTCTCGTATTTAATATAGCAATATCTATATTTGTGGACACAAAACCATTGCAAAATAATGAATAATAATTCGTTGTTTATATTTATAAAAATATTTACTTGTACATTTCGAACTTTGAAAGTGCTTTTTTCTTTTTTTATTTTCTCAGACTTTTCATTATAGACGTTTGGGTTGAGTGAATTAAAGATTCATCAATTCCCTGAAGTAATACAATACATAAATAATTTAATTTAGAATTTGGCCTCCAGTGATATGGTGCATTTCATTATATGAGTACGTATGTAAATATTAAATTGAAATATTATATTGTAAATATTACAATGTCAGTTACCATGTCAGTTACTCAAGTCAGCCCGATAGTTGTTAAATTGGAATGGTCAGGTGCCT
>JAQGBY010005135.1:0-15185 GCA_034698785.1 Mycogona germanica | reverse complement strand
CTTAAATCAATTCAGAATTTAAACAAGTTCAGTTAAGCACAAAGAAAAATTTGAATCGGTTGATTGGAATCATTTGTGATGTTTGCATGAAGCGCGCAGCTATGAGCAAACACACTCTGGAATAATCCATATATTATAATTCCGTATTTTCATGTCTGTTCAAAATTTCATGCAAACACTGTATAAGCTAACTAGTGTGTTAGTAGCCAGCAGGTATTCTAAGAACAGCAATAAGAAATTTGTTTGTTGGCCAAGAAGTGAAGGGTAGCGTCGTCATACAACTGATTGTTTAGGAATAATATGATTTGGCGGAATGTTGAAAACAATTATAAACCAATTCACGATTAATTGTTGCTGCATTCCTCACTCGAAATACACAATATTTCGCCAAATAAGTACAACGTTTATGGGCTGGAGTAAAATTCAACGTAGCCGAACTAAACTACGGATTAAATGATTTTTAATTACAGCGTCTGATAGTGAAATTGCTATAACGCTGGTTTCAGGACAGCCCTGCATAGGGCTACTACATTTTACGATATATGTCCTAATTATGAATTCCAGTTAATGACATGTGTAGAAACTTTAGTCTGTCACCCTGCATGTACATCACCGGTACATGTATTCTTACAGTTAACCAGAAATAAGCTTCGTTTAATTCAATTTAGAGTACATCGACAATGCCTACTGGCCCAGACCCGTTCAATAGTATCGTCAATTGTAATTTTAATGAAAAGAAGACGAGATCCAAACGTGACAGGGCGTGTGCAATGCAATGTTTCCCAGTTGAGACGCCTGGCGGTTAGTGCTCCGCATGCCTAAGCCTAGACCGGTACCCACCAGTATTGACGGTGATATTCTTCCAGATTGGCGAGTTAGTTTGGTTTGGAATGACTTCGATGTATCCCAAGTTAGTGGCCGACATGGCGTTTTCGTCCCAGATCGGGTTGGAGTTAGATTTTACACTATATTACCGCAAAATGTCCACAAAATCAGAGAATCAAAAACCCACTTTAAAGTTGGGATGGGCGATAGTGGCGAGTGGCTGGCGACTAGCGAAATCATCGATAGTATTGTTATGATTGTTTTTTGTATCCTTGCTACATTGGCCAAGCATGCGTAATCCAAGTATGCTTGATCAGGGTGCGTTTATTTCACGCAAGCGTATGCGATCCTGTTGGAAAATTTGCCCCAATCTCAAGCGCATGTTGCTCAAGTAAACTGAAGGGAGCTCAGTGTAATTAAAGGAAAGTTGAGCAGCGGGTGTTCACACGCCGGCTTGTTGCAATCAATGCACAGCAGTTGCACATCGAGACAATATTACAAGAATTAACACATGTGCCGAAAGGATCTTGAAACAACAAAAACATGCAACATTTCGAGAAACAAATTTTATTCAAACATAAATAAAGTGAACATGCCATGCTCATTGAGACAACAATTTTTCCAAAGTTATTTTTCATTATGATTAGTGCTATTCGCGTCATCTAGAAATGCTGTTGCGTGTTTCATCTGTCGGTCGCAACTACCAACACCAACTACAGGTCTATCAGATATAATTGAATTGTGTAGATTAAATTACTTTTTATCAGATAACAACTACGTTGTACATATATAACTATGTTTTATCACTAGATTTTGTGGGAATTAATTGGTTTCTTGAAAACTACTTTTACTTTTTTGTGGCGCTAACAAATGTTTTCATTTCTTCTCGTCCCTGTTTGGTGACTTCATCAAAGTAGGAGACTTCTTTCATCAGTTTCGCTCCCCATTTGGTGATATTCGGATAACCAGTTAGTGAGAAATGAAACACAGTGGGGACTGTCATCGTGTTGAGAAGGCAGAGATCGGCCACTGTCAACTTATCCCCGGCCGCGTACGGATGATGGGACAAGATCCTCTCGAAAATTCCCAGTTTGTCCTGCAGAGTGGCCAAGCGATCAGGATCCGGGGTCTTTCCAGAAATCAATGGCATATACTAGAAGAAACACATGGTATTAACAATTTATTTTACGGATAATCAGGGACTTCAGGGTGGGACTATGGGGGTCGGCCAAATGCCTAACCTAAGGAAAGGCAAAAAGAAAATCAGGGGTCAACCGCCAGGCAATTAAATACTACCCCTGCGGATATTTTATTAAAAACTTTCAACATTTAACGACGAAAAAAATTCAACTTACAAAATATTCAACAATGCTGGTATACAAGCTGCAGGCATCAAAATAGAGCATGTTGTCAATCCGAGCCCTTTGTTTTGGATCTTTGGGGTACAGGTCATCATCTTTGGAGTACTGATCAATTAGGTAGGTCACAATAGCACGGCTAAAAGTGAATCCCAAATAAATTTAAGCATTTCTAAGTTTCCTTTAGCAAGTTAACACTCTCAATTACTCTGAAGGTGCAGACAGTTCAAGTCGAAATTGCAAACCTTTCCCAAAGCCATAGTCCGTTGTCGTCCAACGTAGGAACACTGTGGGCCGGATTGAGCTGAAAAATTAAATTAAATTCGAATTTCTGAATGCCAATTCACACAAAAATTGAGACCTTGACGAGTTTAAATTGTAAACTTGATCTACCTTCATATAAGCGTCAGTCTTATGTTGTCCCGCGTCCATGTCGACTAGTTCAAAGGTAATCGGAACGTTGATGGCTTTGGCGACCAACAGGACGTCGAGACACGGCGGGCTTCCGAGGATTCCATGAAGGACGATCGGCATTTGTAATTTTACCAGTTTTACCAGCGTATAACACTAGAAAATGATCAGAATGTTTCCGGTGAACACAATTTTTCCGACTTATATATATACTTCTGGCCAAGATTAATTGCAGCCATTATATTAAAGCACCTAATTACACGTATACTGATATATCATTAATACGAGTTTTTGGCACTTCAAACCGTATTAACCGTCATTGGCAGCGTGCCTCGCAATTTAACCCATTCTATATGAAAATGTGTTGTAGCAATATTAATTAGAAACTACTATAAAGAAGCAGACTTATTAACCCGTTTATTTTAGCCTTTTGAACATTGGATATGCCAATTTTTCGTTCCATGCATGCACCATGTACTTTGGATGTACAATGCGGAATGCGTCATAATTTTGAAGGACAAACCAATCAGACAGATAATTGCTAGTTGGGATGTTATATAGAAATTAATAAAAATGCTTCCGTTTTAATATCTGCCAAGAATTCAATACAATATTTGCAACATTAACCCATAATTGGTGGAGGGACATTCATTAGGACAGAACCCACAAGACACATGTCCTTCTAATATGTCCTGCGCAAAGCTAACAATTGAGCGCTAATTATTTTTGGCTGGTGGATTTTGATTTCCTAGTATAATACTTCTCATATTTCTTACACGAAAATTGAGTAGGGAATTCAAGAATGATATTGAAATTTATTGATGTTCCTCAAGTTTTAATGCGAGCAGTTTTAAAAATGGCGCCTCAGTCGGAGTCCGCGTGACGCAACACTATAAATAGAAACATGTTTGTGTTGACACTTGCATGAAGACCACAATCGAGTGGTGGTTGCGTTTAGATTATTCGGTAACGGGTCACAAACAGACTTTCAATCGCTGCACTGTTCAGATCAGCAATTCATAGAAATGGAGAACATTTTCTTAACTCGATCGCAATCAATCTATCGATCGCAATCACCAAATCAAGATTTTCCCGCCAAATACTCAGCTTTTTATTACCGAGACCGACGGCAGCCATAATTTATTTAGTAGCCCTAAGTAATTTTTCCAGCGTGCGATTTTTAGTATATTAGTAAACATGTGGATTCACGTGAGGTCATCCGATGGGCAGAAATCGGTACGCCTGTCTGACCTCTCAAAGTTGACGAAAATTGAAGACGTGAGATTCATGATTGCCGAAGAATTTGAGGACGCGCTGCCCGAGCGCCAGAGGCTGTTCTTCGGCGGGAAACAGGTGCCTCTTTTGTTTTTCGTCAAAGTGCACTTCATCCTTTAATTAGGACCGACATAGGTTAATTAGGTTGCCGGTCTAATTTGTCAATTGTTATTGCCTCCCGCCATACGCCCCTCTCTTGGGGGCTGCTTGCGGGTAAAATTTGTAATTTGTGTATTGTCCTCACCCGTGGCATGGACAAACGGGGCTGTTGTCATCTCATCGCTCATGGCCAGCCTGCCCAATGCTTCATTAACAAGTTCGACCCTGAGTCCTGGGATTCACCTGGGGCCATTCGTTTTTGTTTCAGTTGGAAGATGGGCACACCCTGTTTGATTACAATGTCGGCTTGAATGACACTATCCAACTAATCGTACGTCCGCTTCTACAAGATGAGGCGACGAGAGCTTCCGATTTCGACCCCGAGAAAGGGTCTAAGAAACTTCCCAGCACGTCAGAAAAGGATTTGTGTGACGAGGTACATGTATATGGTTTTCGAAAATTGTCAAGACGTCAAGAATTTTATTAAGTTAAGAAATTGAAATTGCCATTAGGGAGACTCGTTGAAATTGAAATTTGTATGTTAAGAAGTATTCTGAATATTCTTCGTTACTTCCATCTCGCTATTTTTTTTCCTAATGGCATATCATTTTGAGTATTTTATCTTTGAATGTTTCCTTAAAATGTTCTTAATGTATTTCTTTGTCAGGGAACTGCCGAGGAAATTGAAGAAGGTGTTGACGCTAGCGAATATTACAAGGTAAATATGAGGTTGATGCACATGTTTTAGAAGTTTCCTCTTTTTACGTTTTAGAAAAAATTTTGTTTACAAATTGCTTAGAATTTATTTGCGTCTTATCAATTTTATGGCAAATTATTATCAAGATTATTAATTTTCAAATTTATTTAGCGAATGTGAATAATGGGGTCACAATTTTGGCCAAGTTCTTTCTTCGCTCGACAGCATACAAAATGTTATTGCGGTTCAGTTCTGTTAAAATTTCATTTTAATAAACCAACTGGAAAACGTGATGAATCTCAATTTTAAAAATTGTTGACCATTTTCAGATCGGTGACTTTGTGGACACTTGCGTCGAGTCCGATGGTTCTTGGTTCGAAGCGGACTTAGTTAAGATTGTGCGGGACAAAAAAGAGGGGAACGCCTTTCTACTTGACGATCAGGGAAACGCTTTGAATGACGCTCACGATGGATACAAATACTACGTCAAATTCATCAGGTATTATTGATTTTTAATTACTTCATAATCAAGTCGAGACATGTTTTTCGACTTACAGAAATGGAATTTTATGAGTTTGGTAATTTTTCATTTTTTGTAGTCGATTGATCAACTCCAGTTTTTAAAGATTAACTTAACAATTCATTTTTTGACCAGATTTCACCCCGAAGACTCTCCAGTGGCTTGCCACTTCGGTGCTCTGCGTCCCCGATCCTGGAAACTGTTAAAATCCTCTGACATCGCCGTCGGCGAGACAGTCCTTGCTAACTACAACATCGAGGAGCCTAAGAAGATTGGTCACTGGTATGATATCGTTGTGACGTCCAAGGACGACTCCCGCACCGTCAAGAACCTGGTGGCTACTGTGATCGTCGGGTAAGTAATTTTTTTCTTCAGGGTAGTGGCACCTAATACTTTGCAGTCAGCAAATCTCGTTTATTTGATCACGGGCACTGGTGAAATCCTTCTTATACAGATCAAGCACCGAAGAGGAGCCAGAAATTCCCGAGTTCTTTTTCACTACAGTTGAAAAAAGAAAAATAATAGTTCGTTTTTTATAAAGTTTTTTATTCCTTTTGTTTTTTAGAGCGACGAAGTTGGGGAATATGAATATTCACAGGGTGAGCGAATTCTTCAGGATCGAGAAACCGGTAAAGTTGGCAGAAAGGAATAACAAAATGGAGCACCACATGCAGATTTCGGCCCCACCTAAAAGTGAGTGTTTTTTTTGTGTTTCGTTTGTGTTGGCATGCACTAATTATTGATTGCCTGGTGTGGCAATATTCAGTCTGCAATTGTCAATTCTCTTCACCCCCTTTCCAGGAGACATGATACCTGATTGTTCCCACTGCAAAGACGACCTGTCCAGGTTGTGTAAGCAATGTTCATGCAGAGAGTGTGGCAGCAAGGATCACCCGTCCCAGCAGTTAATATGTGACGAGTGTCAAATGGCGTTCCACATTTACTGCCTTACGCCGCCACTAGACACCATTCCTGAAGACGACTGGTGAGCCACTCTTTAATTCCAGATTTGAATGGGCGACATATCAAAAGTTGTCCCACACGTGTACTCGATTAAAAAACATGGCACTGTCCTGCACGAGTTGGTTGGCCAGAACGGTTGGCCAGAACGGTTGGTTCTAACGGTACGTGGATTGTCACTAGGTATTGCAACGACTGCCGGCTGGACACCAAAGAAGTAGTGAATGCGGGGGAGAAGCTCAAGGAGAGCAAGAAAAAATCAAAAATGCCTTCCCAAATGGACAGCGGAAAGAAGCGTGACTGGGGCAAAGTGAGTTGAATACTGACTATGTTAGGAGAGGGGCTAAGGCATGGAATATAGCATATTCACTGCAGTATTCGTTCGATTCCCGGTGCGGGCTCTCTTAAAAAATTTCGATCCCGGGGTACTGGTCGTGCACCTAGATTAAGCACCATGAGGGGAACGTAACGCCTGTAGTACGGTTGAATACAGCTGATTGGAATTTAAAAAAAAATGGTAATCATGCGTTTGATTACTAGTGATAGGAAATCATCACTGTGGCGTTTTCAGGGGACATGCCCGTATTTGCCTGTGATGGTAGTGTTTATTTGCCATTCGACCGTATCCTAGCGAATCAAAAGAATGCTTGCAACAATTGTGTATTTCTCCTGTACCTGACAGAATAAAGTGTCTTTTACTATTGGACATCTTTTCAACCTGTTATTTAATATTTAACTAGTTGGAAATCATTTGATTTGTTTGATTACTCGTTGAAATCATGCGAATACAATTTTCTACCAAAATCATTTACATCAAAGAATTAAAACTGGCACCTTCAAATAATTTGATTTATATGTTCTGCAGTTTGAAAGAACTTTTTTGATTTTAGGGATAGAAGTGTACTTATTTAATTTTGATTGTATGGGATATTGACATTGTATAATCAACTGTCTTGAATTTTTTCCCCCGTTAAGGGAATGGCGTGTCAGGGACGTGAGAATGTCTGCACCATCGTCCCGGGCAACCACTTCGGCCCAATCCCCGGCGTGGAAGTGGGATCTTCGTGGCGATATCGACTACAGGCGTCGACGGCCGGTGTGCACCGCCCGCCTGTGTCTGGCATCAGTGGTCGAGCGAATGAGGGGGCCTATTCTATCGTTCTCTCGGGTGGCTACGATGATGACAAGGCGAGTGAGCCATTTGGTTAACTTGCATGTGCACCCTGATACCGTACCGATCCAGTATTGACCGAGTCATGCATAACGAATTGAATATATCCGCAGGATAACCAGAAATGGTTCACAGAATTTCAAATGATGGCAGTTGTTTAATTTTATAATATGGTAGAATTATTCAGGTGCGCACTTCTTCAACGATCCTCCATCCTATTGGTTATGTTAGTGAGATATATATTATATGGATGATCATTATAGGATGATGGTGACGAATTCTTGTACACGGGAAGCGGTGGACGTGACTTAACGGGTAACAGGAGAACCGCCAGACAATCGTGTGACCAGGAGTTGACTAAGGCCAACAGGTATGTGGTTAAGTTTATTTACTCTCGGTGGAGATTGGCAAGGTTTACACGATATAACTTTTAATGTTATTCTTTCCTGTGTGTCTGTTGCCTTGTGATTCCTTTTTATTTTGACCAGCATGATCCTTTATTTCAGAGCCCTTGCCGTCTGTTGCAATGCTTCTGTCAGCGAGAAAGGAGCCACTGCAAAAGATTGGAGAGGAGGAAAGCAAGTTCGAGTCGTTCGAAAGCAAACACCTCATTCCAAGTATGCCCCGAAGGAAGGGTTGCGGTACGACGGAATATACAAGGTATTCTGAGTTTGTGTTTAGATTATTACACACTTGCACATCACGTGGCATGATTTTAAAAATAACTGCGAATGGCGTCTACGAAGAATATGCTACAGTATTTCAGTGTTTTCCTTTTTAAATTTCACGTCGCACAATATTTAGGATTAACTTCTCGCTGATGAGTTTGTAGCGATTTTACGTTGATTTTTTGATAACATCGATTAAAACTGACTTGACAAATGTTCTCCTTTTTTATTCACTGAAGTGTATATCACAACAGGAGATTCGATTGAAATCGTAGACAGTTTTTGTGGCAATCGTGTAACGTAATCATATGCAATCATGTGTTTTCTCTCGAAGATGCATTTTGAAAATCGTGCATATGTGATATTACTCCATCTCGTTCAAATCATTGATTATCCCTCCCTCTTTAGGTGGTGAGATACTGGTCCGAGGTGGGGAAGTCTGGTTTCAAAGTTTGGAAGTATGAGTTCCGCCGAGATGACCCGACGCCTGCCCCTTGGACTGACGAAGGAAAAAAGAGGATCAAGGCTCTCGGACTGACCATGCAGAATCCGATTGGGTACGAAGACAAAATCGCCGCCAATGACGCCAAAAAGCGAACCTCCAAAGGTGTGTTGTTTGACGAACTCAGCTGAGCCTCACTGCAGTGTTTGATTTTAAGATAGGCCCAGGGACTAGCCACCGACCAGAGCGATTTTTTGACTCACAATGAAGACCGACTGAATCAACACATGAGGTCTATTCGGTGTCATTTTTTATTCAGGGAAATAAAATATTAGTAGATAAAAATATTAATAGCTGGAACTGTTGTAGCAAATAATATCAGTCGGGTAATTGTGGGTCCTCTTGCAGGAGCAGCGAATTACGAATGCATCTGTGCCTTTTTGCATGAATCAAAATTGATTTTGCGTATTGTGTAAGTTATAGACGACCATAAGGAGACCTCTGCAGAAAAGCGGACGAAGGTGACCACGTTCAAGCTGTCCCAGGAGGTGCTCAAACTCATATCTCTCGATCAGCGAAATGAAGAGACGTGGAAAGAATGTCTCAAGTTTGTGAGCTCCGGTCAAGAGCCATTCATTGGTAAAGTGAAAGAGGAATTCAACTGCATAGTCTGCCAGGACGTGGTTGTCGATCCAGTCATCATGGTGTGCGGACACAACACATGCAAGGTAACATTAATATCCCTAATGGATGTAACTCCATCAATTAAAAATAAATCTGTGCGTTCTATTCTAACGTGTTTTGCTCCATTATAAATACCATTTTGTTTCGGTAATGTACATGCAATGCATGTTTACAATGGATTGATTGAATTCCTCACATAAACATGTGAGGCCCAAACTCTCTTGAAATATTTGGTAAGGAGGTTCACCAGTGTGAAGTTGGTGGCGGCAAGGAGGAAATGAAAGGAAATTCCATCACAGGAGTCATTAAAGTATAAGGAGTAAAGAAGAGGGGCAATGACAGAGCCTTGGGGAACACCAGAGAGAGCAGGGTCTTGTTTGATTATGTTTTGGACCATGAACAATGACATTTGAAAACTGCCATGTCTGCAAGTTCAAGTAAAATTGTGGCTGATCTTGGCTTGGCACAAATATTTAATTGCTGAATATCAGAAATGAACTGAACAGTGTGCGCAGTTTTCCGCATTCGGCCTCCCGCTTCCATGAAGGTCCACATTCATCAATTTTGTGCAGGAGTTTGTTCAAGCCATCTAGCGTCTAGTTTTTATCCGGATATTCTTTCAAAAATTGCCTGGTATTGAAATGTTTCGTTTTACAAAAACAACGTTTCGCTCTTGTATAGCGAGCACCATTTTGATCCTCAAGAATTCGAATGTTGACGGAGTTGCATGTACTCATGGGCAATTAAAAAAGAAAGGTCTTGCCAACATCAACATGTATGCTAAATCTCAATTCCATTTCACAAATGTTTTCATATTTTAAATTTGAATTGGATTGTTTTTAAGTGCTCATCCTCTACTTAATTAATTTCCTATTTTTTCAGTCCTGTTTGCAAAGAGCGTTGAAAGCCGACGTGTCCGGTTGTCCGGTTTGCCGACACGCGTTCGAGAAAGATTTTGAAATCAAAGTGAACAAGAAACTGGCGAATGCTCTGAAAACGTTATTCACCGGGTACGAGAGATTAATACGTAATTGTGATTATTGTTTGAGTGTGTGGTCTACCGTTTAAATATTGAATATCAATAACTTATGACAGTCGTTTTTTAGTTTTGGACATTCCTTATTTTCGTATTTCCGAATCCTTTTCAGAAAATGCATTTATTAATTATCATTTTTATTTTTATGCAGCTCCGCTTGGGAAGATAGTTGAATCGATTATGGTGAGTGATCGAAAACTATCTAGCTTTATGTCTTCATTTGATCGAAACGTTTTTCGATTAGAATTTTAATGTCGATGTAACCTGCAGATACTCTTAAATGAATCATATTTTTTGTGTTATTCCATGAAAATTAGTTTTTATAGTAAATGTTTCTTTGAATTTGTTTTGTGTCCGATAGATGTATTTATTTCAATCATTTTTATATATCAGAAATTGTGGATTCGGTACAGCACCGAATGAAAAGACGAACCGAGTGGCGTCCTCGCTTTTATAATAATATTTTACTATTATTTAATTTTAACTAGTTAGTGCGAAACATACAGTTTCGAAGAGACCGGGAGTTATTAACTAGAAGATTAATGAGAAGATTTTGTTCTGACCCTCTCGCCTCACCGCGAGAGTTGCCATAATTGCCTTGTCACAGACGTGCTGTCAAAACTGGGTTGGGAGACACTGGAATATCGTAGGAGGGAGATCAATTTGAAAAATGACAAGGCATTTTACCAACTGCACAACCACTACGACCAAGAAAAGTCAGAGAATTAAGACATTCACCAAATCGAAAGTTCAATGAATAGTGGTAATCAACTTCAAAACCTAGACGGTCTGCGCCAGTATAACTCACAAGTGAAGTTATACGCAACAATTCAGTTTAATTAAAGCAGATAGCCTCATAATGGTAGTTTCTAGAAAAAAACTTCAAAACTCCAACTTGCACACATGTTGACTTTAGCAAAAGACGACAATGCCAGTAATTTACCGATCTTACAATTGATTCTGTTTATATTCCTTGAGAGTACACTTAAGTGACTGCACTTAAAATGTAAGACGAGATAATGGAAACCTTTAGGACACTATGCTATCAGGATGCTATCGGAAGACAATGCTGGACAATTGATTGTCGGATGGATCAACACGGATGGAACTGTCTGTCGGATAGCTGGACTGCCACTTGAGGTGGAGTCGTCTGGCGGTGGCTGCCGGATCACCAAACGGCTCCGGCGGGTATCTGGTGCCAATATCCCTCACAAATGGCAACTCGATCTGCTCCAACACGTCCGCATTAAACTGGGCCTGCCGGAACGGAACACCAGAGTCCAATGCTAGTTGGACGTGATCAACAAACAGACACCAACGTGGACGGTAGTAGTCCCGAAGCAGGCCCGACCATTGCTTGGCCGCATAGTCCACCAGCTGTCCACCTGTTCCCCACAGGGTGATCTGTAGCCGGGCATTGTACTCGTTAAGATCGGCTTGCCCATTGTCGGATCCAGCCAGAGCCCGAGCCGACTCCAGCCATGGGCCCAACAGGAAGCGACGGTCAGTGGCCAGCAGGTCATCCAGGTCAGACAGCAAGTCCAGCAGTCTGATGGAGGCATTCCGGAAGCCAGTCGAATCGTTGGCAGTGTAGGCCTGAAACATGGTCGAGTGGAGACTGGTAGCCACCACAACCATCGCCTCGCGGGTTATGTCCACCAAGTCATGCATAAACAGGTCGGACCGGATAGCTCTGAATACATTTGCAGCAGAGTTGGAAAGTTCATTGGTAGTCGAGACAATAGATTCATTATTGGCTGACACAGAAGATCTGTTGGTGGCTGCCTCCACGAATCTGTCCCAGATGGGAAAAAAGTCGTCGACATTATAGCAGATGACGGGCCGCAGATTGAAGCTGGGCCTGACGTTGACCACGTAGGCGCCATGAAATGTCATGACCGTACAATTGAGTGCCGTCCGTCCAAGGTCGGTCCAGGCGGCGCCAAGGGTGGGACTGGTGCCGGTGGAGTTGCCGTAACGTCGCGTGGCCAGGGCGGCGAACCAGCTGTCCAGTTGGGTGGGTACCCGCAGGTAAGCCAGCTCATTGGCCAGCTCGTATATAGCATCGTTCTGCTCGATGCCCTCAGGCGTGAGGCCGGTGCCCACCATGCTGGAGTTGGGGTAAGCTCGGCCATCAAAGGGGCCACGGTTGACTGCATCGGCACTTCCGTACAGGCCTTTCACGCCACCGTAGTTGTGAAGCATGCACCAGATCCACGGCTGACCGAAGAACGAGTCTAGTCGGATGTACTGGGGGCTGAGCTCCGCCTGGTGAGATAGAGAGAGGTGTGATTTGTAATTTGGTGGAATTAACAGCAGTTATTACTGCAATAAATGAATAGAGCATAATTATGTAAAATACGAAATGAAAATACAATAAAGGATTCAGATTATCGTGATCCAACGAGTGCAGAAGATTCGCTGTTACATAATTTCAAAATTTCAGTACTTGAACTATTAATTTATTGAAATTCCCAAATTATAACAGCTTAAATTATTCTTGACAAACTAATGACCAGTTTACATCATTTTAAAATTTCAGCTTTTCCACAATTACCAATCAATTAAACGGAAACAACATAAAGGCGTGATAGTTGTAAACTTTAGAACCACAGAAAACCAAAGTAATGTGTGATATACATACTTTTGAATCCCTTGGTCGGTAGCAAGTTCATGGCATTTTTTTACCACTGAAACCATAAGCTAATTAAATTTTCAAATGTTTCAAAGATCTAGAATCGTTTTGGCCTAAGGTTATTAGAGATGGCCCAGCATCATATTTGGTATCATTCCCCAAATCTAGATTTGACAACGAGACTGGAAATATCTTCAAAATAGATCCAGCCTAGTTTCTCAAAAGGTAGATCGGAAGGTCACACGGTTTCGACACATGCGTCCTTTCACACGTACTGCACCTTTTAAGAATTACCTGCAAATCGAGGACAATCATTCGGCCGATGGGCACGGAACACAGCAGTGCCTCCGCCATGCTGCGGTTCCAAAAGTCCTCGTCTCGGAACATCCAGCCCTGCATCAGCCACACGGCATCCGGATCAGCAGCCACCATGGCACCAAACACGGCCCGACCGACTGCGGCCACCTGATTTGGTTTGCGAGTGGGCGGAATCATCTCGTTGAAGCTGTCACAGCCGTAGACATGATCCACGCCGAACTCGGTCACCATCTCCCGCACCAATCCACTCCCGATCAGGGAGAACAGCGGATCCGAGTGATCCAGCAAGTAGGTGCAGCAGTAGGTGGAGTTGAAGCCGCCCCAGTCCGACAGGCGGGTGACTGTGGCGTTCGGATAGTACTGCTGGATAGTGGATGGCACGTGTCCGCAGAAGCCGGGTAGCACAGGCACCATTCCGTACGAGCGCATCCGTTCAAGAATCCGGTGCTGGAGAGCCAGCTGACCATTCATGAAACGGTCGGACAGTGGTCCGGACCAGCCGTCCACGTTGCCCATCCGGTTCCAGGCCAGGAAAGCTGGACCGGTGAAGAATGGCTCCAGGTCGGGATGGGCCATGCCCAGTCGGGTGAAGACCCGCATCCAGATGGCCTCCTGACCCACAGAGGCCAGTGGCAGGTTGATGCCATTGATCGCCATCCAGTCGATCTCCCGTTCCCACCGTGTCCAGTTCCACCATACGAAAGAGTAGCTGGCCGTGCAGACATTCTGGTAGTAGCGGAAGAGATCGTTCATGACCACCCGGATCGGTTGGAGGACACGAGGTGGCGGGGTGGTCAGGGTGGCCGTCTGGTCGCCGGACCATGAGAAGTGGACGCCGGCCAACATTTTGGCATAGTAGTGGAAGCCGGCAGCGGCGGCCACACCGCTGCTGCCCGTGATCCGGATCCGAGTGACGTTACTGGGGTCATCCTCGATGATGAAAATGTCACGTCCGGCCTGGTGCAGGGTGAGGTTGACCATGACCAGGTAGTCATGGGCGCGCTCGCTACCCAGCAGGCGAACGATCATGTCGGTGACAGTGTCTGCCTGGCGTCCGGCAGGGACGGCAGGTCGAAGATGGTCCAGCGTCGGCCACCTCCGTTGAGGATTCTTGTGGTAGTGTTGAGTCTGGGCTGCAGCCAAGGTGACCGTGACCACCAGCACGACCCATGAACTAGACCTCATTGTCTATGAATAAATTCGGCAGTTTGAATGCAAACTGAGTCTGGTGCCAGTGTTGCCACGAAAGTGGTGCGAATATTAATTTGTTTATGAACTGTGTCTTTGTCAGAATGGTGAAAGATGCAGGAAGTTGGTACTGATAGTAACTTATCTTTCAGGTGGACTTTTGATATTTATCCTGTCTCGAACTTGTCGTCACTGATGTGGCGACAAATATTTGCACTTTCTGGGTTGCGCATGTGTTCAAATGTCGTCGTGTGGGAAAATTATGTGCCCAGCTCCTAACAGTGTGTAGTAGACAGAGCCTTTTAAAATAAATCCAATTCTGTCCCCAACTGGTCTAGTTTACTGAATTATTGTCATATTGAATCTGAAATTATTTCATTTTGTGGATGCGCACATACAGCAAGATCTTGTCTTCCTCGATTTTAGCAAGGCCTTTGACACAGTCCATCACCAGCGTTTATTAACAAAGGCTGATGGTTATGGTGTCAGTAATCAGGTTTTAGGCTGGTTATCAGCTTTCCTGATGAACCGAGAACAACAGGTTATTCTCTCTAATGTCCACTCAGAGTGGTTTGACGTGACCTCGGGAGTGCCACAGGGCAGTGTGTTGGGACCGCTTCTGTTCCTGTTGTTGTACATTAATGATATATGCGAAGTAGTAGGCTCCAATATAAAACTATATGGTGATATATGCGTCATATTTTAACTCATATTTCCTTCGAGTGTGTAGAGACTTTTTGACAGAACAAAATAAAACCAATTCTGTCCCAAACTGGTCTAGATAACTGAGTTATATTGATTCTGAAATTCTTTTATTTTTGGTCTCCCCAGGGGGAGTGGGCCGATCCTGGAGGTACTGCAATACCAGGCCAACCCGTGGCAGAGGTGGAGCAAGCCC
>JAQGBY010005134.1:0-15188 GCA_034698785.1 Mycogona germanica | reverse complement strand
GTTGTCTCGTGAAATCGACATCATGCTTTTGATGTGGAGACGCCATTTTTTAAGTTTGAAGCGAAAGGGAGATTATCCAGAATCTGGTAACGGTTATTTTATTATTAAATATTGAAAATCGATATCTGAAATTCCGTCGCTAGCGAATTATGGTGGTGTACTAACGGTATGTAAAATGTTATGCAATTTCATTGAGCCGTTCGAGAGTTAGTCTCCGAACAGGAAAATCCAATCTATAATTTTATAATATAGGATAATAAAGAAGTTTATAAATAATAAGACGTGTTCCGTTGAACATGTCCAATAAGGAAACCTGCATAATGTCTTAAAAATAAAATGGTTACACTGAAAAAATCCTAGTTCGACAACTGCGTATTATTCAACTTAAAATGTCGTCCTATACAGCGCCTAACTAGCTCCAATCTCTCCAATCTTTCGACATGAATTTTTATTCTATTTTATCAGGCGCAGTTCATTCGTATTATCAATTTGCTCAGAATTGTATCAGAATCTTCACAAGTTGAAAGCTGCCCAATAAATTATGACGTTGCTAAAACTCATAGCGCGAACCCCAAGCCCCTGAGAAGGATATATAGAAAAAGATCTATACAACATAATTGGTTGCGTAGATCTTGAATACGTGAGTACACAGTCATTGGGTATACATGTATTTAATATAAAGTGGCTTTGCTCAAGAGCTAGCTAATAGTCCAAACGTATCATTTCTTGAAAAGCCACGTCTAGGCCAATTATACTACTAAAAGAAGACGAGAAAAAAAATATGGACAGAATGATTTGTTCGTTCTATATTCTGTGTGTGTATATAATGTATAGCAAGTAGTCGCCGAGGGGATTTTCATTCTGTCGATTGCCTTTTGTTTTTCTTCGGAGCGTTATTTTTTGTGACAAGTCTATGCAGGTGTAATGTATACACGCCTAATCGCATTGTGTCGCAATAAATTTGCTCGCATTATAAATACATATACATGTATACACAGGAGCCTTTGAAGTCGACACACCAAATTGTTTTGTGCTGATTCGCTCAATTTTTTTTTATTATACGTTGAGCTGTTTTCTCTTTTTGTGTATGCCTCCTATTCACCCATTTATGCACGCGTGGTTTTCGTCATTAATTCGACACCACCAAGGATTGCTTCTCTCTCGTTCGAAAAAAATAAAAAATAAAAAACGTCTTTAAAAGTTTTATTAGAAGGAGAGAAAAAAAAGTTATCGCTTTCGTGCATTACAAGTTGACGTGACTAGAAACAATTATTTTCTTAAAACGAGCGATACCAAGATTAGAAGAGGATGTATGTGAAACGATATCTTCGAAATAAAATAGCATGAGTCGGATGATTTTTTAAAGCTTATTTCTTGGAATAGGTTTGACGCTTCTAATTTCTATAAGGAGCGCGCTTACTGCTTTGATCGAGCGCCATCTTGCGAGCATCACTGGAAATCATTTTCTAGAAAGCGCTAATGGACTAGCGTTGTCATTACGTTGGCTTCACCGCAGTGAACAACCGAATTTTATGATTACCCCGATAGGTGGCGTCGCGCTTATATGGCGGGAAAACGGTGTATATATTCGATGTCGTAAATAGTAAAAATTTGCACGTCGTTAGGCGGCGCTCGCGTCGACCTAACTTCTACATGACTAGATATTGAACGAGGGCGCCACCGACGCTAGCTCTCCTTGTGGCATAAATTGTATGAGGAAGTCAATATACAGTAGTAGTTACAGAAGCTAGCCAAGCAGCAAATTTTATGTGAAAGAAGCATTCAAACATTTGTAACTTGAAACGTCTGTTAAAAAAAACGATCACATGGCGTGCGGTTCAGAGAAATGACATTAATTGTTGTTTTGTTCTGCTTTCCTGTGCTTCTTCAAATGCAGCACCATTTCTGTCTTTCCGTGGCGCATACAAAAAAGATCAAGCGCGAATAGGCGACACCAGCGCCACCAATTCGCAGGCCTCATCCAAACCTGTATTTTGGCACGAGCGCCGAAGTATCACGTTTATATCCTTGTCACACTGGCGAACTTCTGAGCTTGCTTAAAATATCTCAATTGTCATTGAAATTTTGGGAAAGCGGGCTTTCGAGATCACAGGCTCTACCTTTAAGTTCAGATCACGTGCACGAATGTTTTGAAAAGTGCAACGCTACCTTTTCAGCACGTTCGTAATCGTTAAGCACAATTGAGATTAATCAAGTTTATACCACTAGCGCCATCTGTCGTTCAAATACGTCGAAAATACTCTCGTTTCATTTTTATTCGAAAATGCACAGTAATACCTTGTCACGTAGATAAACGCGCCCTGCACAATCCTGTTCGAACTAAATATGCTACGAGTAACGAGAACATGATTTGGTCATTTTCTTTGATCAAAGCACCTTTGTTTCACATGCCAAGCACACTTAATCCAAGCGTGCTTGGGCTAGGTACGTTTCTATTCATTCTCGAATGGAAATTCACTAGTCTTAAATTAGATCAAGTATTATAGTGCAACGAGGGATTTTTGACTCATTTTTCGATGAGTTTGATCGACAGATCGGCAAGACGGCGCTGATGGTAACGATTTCGAATGTGCTGAAGAGGTTGCGTTGTACTTTTAAGAGCATCCGGGCAATTGGTCTGAACTGGAAGATAGCGCCTGCGATCTCGAAAGCCCCCTTTCCCAAAATTTCAATGACAATTGAGATATCTCGAGCATACTCAAGAGGTCACCAGTGTGACAGGGTCTTTACAGTCTGTCGATCAGTAAAACCGCGCCGCCATTTTGACGCCTGACGCCCGAGAAGGAGCGCGCGCGTTTCAGCTCTCGCTCTCTCTGCCTCTCTTTTCTAATTAGCGCTGGGCGTAATGAGTTAATTAATACGCGCATCCGCCAATGAAAGGAGGCGTTTAGATGTGCCGCGCTGGTGGCACCGGCTCATCGCTGCTCAAGCATTGACGTCATTACCGCGCGAGATCCACGGCCTGCGCTTGCAGTTGCCTCGATCAGCTGTTTTCCCAGCAACCCGTAGACTAGTTAAGCATGAACACCCAACTACCTAATTATGAATTTTTTTCAATCGGGAAACTCATACGATTACTGGGGCCAACTTTTCAGCTGCTGTGAATCTTGCAGACAGATTAAATACAAAAATCAGCGTTTAGCCGTATTCGACTCAACATTCAAAAACATTACTTCCATTCTGTAAAAATTTCGTGGCTTATCACTGCACCCAGATGAAGCGAATTAATGAGCTGTTCTTTTTTTAAATTAAAATGTGTTGGCAATCAGTAGATGTATGGCATCGGCTTCGCGAGAAGTCGAAATTTGACTAGACGTCTGGCATTGCATCGGTGTATTGTGTGATTGCCTTACATCCGGGGGCAACAACCAATTTAAACGCGCCGTGTACTAGATGCTGATCGATTCTTCTATACTTATATCACCTAGAAATAACTTTTTTAATAATTCGCTCCATTCCCCCTTTCATTTTCATTTCAATTTGAAAAGCTAAGGTAAAGAAAAAAGAAAAACATTCGTCCCCCCCTCCCGCCCCACCATTTAACAAAATTTATCAATCCCGTTTATTAAACGTGAGCTGCTTATGGGGTCTGTGTATGACAGTTACTGGGCCCCTCTGGTGGCGTTCTACCGAAGTATGCCTCTCACATAGTGCCTAAGCACTGAGAGGGGTACAGTATCTGCCTGTTGTGACCCGTCACTTCAGTTAATTAAAAAAAGGCCTACCGATGGTACATGAATACTTTTTTTATTGTAAATCGCCAATTACGTGTTAGTACAGTGAAATTCACTGTGGGGGAAAGCGACACCATCATGACGATAATTGCAATCTGTGGACTATGGCCACCTGCCAACTGACAAAATGTGCACCACCTAGTTATATCGCAGCGCCCATCACAATTAAACTTAATAGTTACTAAAATTAGTTGTAGAGACTTAGAGTAATTGGCAGAGATTCTGCAGTGATAACACGCCCGTCCTTGGTATAATTGAAAGTTCACAAGCAAAGAATTATTTTTATGAACAAAACATTTGACAATTTAAATCTCGTCATAACGAAAATGTTCTTCTTATTTTGTAATATAGAGGTATTCATTGAATAATAATTATAAACTAGAAATCTATTGTGGAAAATGTCGCTGGCATCAATGGTAGCACGTGATGATCAGCTCCATTTTTGCCAAGATACGCCATATTTGAACTTTTTTGGCAAAGTGACGGCAATGCTTGCTCGAGAAATACGCAAAATCAAGATTTAAAATAACTTGCACTCGACTACAATTTTGAGGAACTCACTACAGCCCAAATTGTATTCAATTTCGTTAAGCCTTTCGTAAGGAAACGTGGAAACAGATAAATTAAAGAAACAAAAGATTTAGTCAGAATTGAACATACGTTTCTCATTGAGACGTTTTCATTTAGGATTAACTATATATTTCATGGGGGGGACACCGTTAACGACCCGCTCGTTTCCACGCGAGATGTTCATCTGGCAACGCAGGTAACACACTCTCAATAGATGAGCGCAAAACTGTCTGCCGTTGCGGTCACCAGGTGGCGCGAGTGGCGGCGTCCACGCTCATTCGGGTAGCGCTCTCTCGAAGAGGAGAGAGAGAAGAGAACTACACCGGGCATAATTTATTGTCTCGAACGAATCGGGTCTGTGCCTTCGCCGCGTGTGCGTTGTTGCCCCGTATTATTCTATTTGCGAATGGACCAGCGCAGAGAAAACAAGGACCTCGCATCTCGTCTTACGTGCAGCTACCGCGCGCGCCGCCACCCAACACACACGTTGTTTTTGTTTCCGTATTCATACGCACGTCCAGTGGTCCCAGATGTTATTTTAATTTCACGACGCATCCAGTAAAAAATAATTGAGCCCCACATCTCTGAACAACACTATCATTTTTTCCCGCACAATTTTTGAAAAGGGCGCTTTTTTTCGTCAAGTCAATCGAACCTGGGCGCCGCCATCTTGGAGTGAAATCAATCGCCATTTTTGTTTCGCGTCATCATTTACGTCATCATCATCAACGTCAATCGGACGTCTCACATTACATATCTCGACAATTAAATAATAGTCCGTTCTTGGGGGAGCACGTGTTAAACGGCGGCCATTTTGGATTTTCGAACCCGCGCTGCACATGTCCGTGATTAGTCGTCCGGTCGCCATTGCGTCATCGTCCGCTCGGCCAATCAGCTGGCGCCTCGCTTTTGTCTGAATTCGTGTGTGTTTTTGAAGGAGGGAGGGAAGGGGTGAAGTGTCCCCCGGACTGAGACAAGAGAGAGAGCACACACATTCTCGGAATCTCATCCGTCGAAACTGGGGGAGATCACGCGCGCTGCGTGAAAAAGAGATTTCAACCGTGACATCGACGCGCGCGCCCGCTGCGACGGGACACCAAAAATATGAACGACAACTACTGTAACAAACACGGACGATCTCTCTAATGTGTTGCTCGGCTTCCGTTTCCTGCACGTCCACACACGATTAATTTATTTTTTAACCAATTCGGGTGAACAACTCGAACCCCGACACCTTTTCTTCGCATAAACCAAAGTGAATCTCAACGTGACCCTTGTGGATACCCCGGGGTGGTGCAGGCAGGGGCTGTAAAGAGATTTTTCACTCCTCGTCGCCGCCTTCACGCCGTATGTACACACTCCAGTCGCCACGGATCAGTTACAGGTGTCAGGACGGATGCACGTCACAAACTGCAGGACGCGCTGACGGCGACTGGAAACTCAAAACGCGACTGTATTTCATACAGCACCCCATCAACGTCACCTCCGCGGAGTTTGGCGCTGATTAATCCACTTAAGAGACTTAAACGCGGGAAGACTTTAATCTATTATTTGCTTCGAAGCATCTCGGTCACTCCCCTATTGGGTCAGTTGTCAGTTTGACTCAATCGGCCCTAACTTCAGAATAGGGCCGAATTCGTCTACCGGTAGATCAAGTGATTTTATCGCGTTGACGTTGTCAATGTCGTTCGTGTCGTGATGTGATAACAATACTACGCGTTTTATTGATATTTTTTTGACAGTTTACGGTGACATTTTGATAGTCCAAATTCGACGCTTTGTAGGACCAATATAACGAAGTAATGTGGAATTTCGGTGAGAATTCCAATTGGAATTTTCAGGACAATTCAGATTTTAGACGCCAGGAGGAAATCCAGATTATGGCGTCGTGCATAGCAATATTTTGATAGAATTACTATCCGATTTTGATCGGGTCATCGACTTAATGCGGATAGGATGATCAAAATAAATAAATGGTGCGTCATGAAATCGTGAATCGCATCGGGGAGTTCAAACATCTGTCTCTCGGAAAGGAATTCGTGATTTCAGAGCGACTTTTAATAGAAACGTTTGCTATCGGGTGGTCGGTCACAATATTTGAACTAAAACTAAATCAAATAAAAATTCACGAATAAAACTGATTGGATAGGAGATTGGTTTCAGCTCGTCCGAAGTGAATCAATAATGAATCATGGGACGCCACTTGACAATCGGCCCATTGGATTGAATCGAGATTTTTGATTTTTTGAAGTACACGTAATATCGCGAATTGTGTTTACCGGTTGGCAGATTCAGCAATTTCCGCAGCGGTTGTAACGCTTCCAAAACACGGTGTGTGGAAGAATGGAAGCCGGCGAGACCGCGTCGACGAGTTGCAGCGGGTCGGACGCCGAGGAGCGTAGCTGCGGCATGCTGAGCGAACCGGACGAGCCGTGCTCGGCGCCCGAGGATCTACGCGTGATGTCGGCCGCTGTGCCGCCGCCGCCGCCGCAGCAGCAGCAGCAGTCGTCGGGGCCCCAACCCGGCGCGCCCCGTCGACGCGTCCGGAGCCGGGCGCCCTCCTCCTCCTCCTCCTCCAAGGCGAGTGACCCGCGCGTCACACCTGAGCGCCCGCTGACCCCTGACCCCCACCGCGGCGCTTTCGTCACCCACGACCACCGCCGCTTCCGGCCCTCCGTGACCGGATCGCCGTCGCCGCCGCTCCCCCTCACCGCCGCCCCCACCATGACGGCCCCCTCCTTCTTCATCCGGGACATCCTGCAAAGCAGCGCCGCCGCCGCCGCCCCGCCGGAAGTCAACGGGGTCCGAGGCGATCCCTACCTGTCGAACCGGAAACGAGCGTTGGACTCGCCGCGTCGGCCGCCGATCCCACCTTCCATGACCAGGTCCACGCCGCCGCCGCCTCCGGCGACGGCAACCTCACCCGGATTGGCGGGCCACTCGCCGCCGGCGCTGCTGTCAGGCGCGCGGCCCCCCGGCACGGCGTTTCCGGCCCACCTGTACCACCACCATCCCCATCCCCATCCTCACCAGTTCCTCTTCGGACACCACCCGCACCACCTCCACCACCCCATGGCCGGCCTGGTGGGCGGGCTGCGGTCGCCGCCGCCCCAATCCGCCGGACTGGTGGGCAGCAACGGACACCCAGGTGGTGCCGGCCCGCCGCTCATCCATCGGCCCACCGCCCAGCACGCCGTCCACCTGCAGCAGCGGCTGGGGGTCAGTCCACCCCTGTCGGAACGACTGGCGCAGGACAGTCTAGATAGTGACGGGCCACCCTGCAGCGTGGCGGACAGTGGGAGCGACAGGGAGGGTGACGAGGAGGAGGACGATGATGACCACCACCACCAGCGCGACTCCAAATCGAAAGGTACGAACATATCAAGAAAATACTTTTCTTCTTCTCCTTGCATAGATTTTCGACTCGGTTTAGGGGCAAATAACGAAAACTAAAAACCGCCTTCGCAAAAAAATAATTTTTACAACAGGAAAAATGTTTTCGCGAAATTGGACGAATTGACCAATCGTTGACACAGATTGACCAATGTGTTTCGATTATATACCAAAGGTATATTGACTGCAATTTAGGGATACAGGTACATGAGTATTGGAACGTTAATGTAAAAGTATACAGATAAAGATCATTTGTCGAATTTCAACAAATATTAAGGAGAACAAATACGGGTTCTCAGAAACCGTGGAAACTCGACGACGAGCTGGCGGAGGTTTCATGAATAAAAATATATAAACTGTAATTTGTGAAACGTGTATTTGAAAGGTATCCCCCCCTTTACCTTCGCCATAACCCTAAAATTAGAATACAAATTAAGATATCGTTACCATACCTGTATATACCATAATTTCAATTTATAAATTTTCATTTATGAATCATCACTGACCATGCATGTCGTCGAGTTTTCCACAGTTTCTGTTTCGAATTTGTTTTCCTATGTCAAATTTCACATATTTTTCGTCTATGATCATTTTAAGGCGCTGCATGTAATAGCCATCACTCGAATCTTATGTGTTTTCAGAATTGCTAATAACAAATATTTTGTTTGGAATTATGTGTCATTCGGACGATTGCATGACCCAAAATGGCGCCTCGTCTAATTTCTTAATAATTCGGACAGAATGCAATAACATTTCGTAAAATTTTATTACCTTCATACGCTGCAGCTAATCACATTTTGTATTGGAAATGTTCTAAATTTTCTCCCACGCCTTTGAAAAATCTTCGAAAAGTCTTTCGGAACTCGCCGACATTCCAACTGTTCTCCTGCAACACCTAAACCTATAGAGCTGTCATGCAGCTTGCGGGGGGCATAGAGTTTTGGGGCTCGTTTGCAAGGGGCCGAAGAGTTGACGGAATATAGTCAGGTGATTCGTATCGTATTTCATACTCCAGAAAAAGCACTGCTCCGATAATTTGCCCGACGTCCAAAAATCAGTTTGTTAATCGGGGCCGTGGGGACGTTCAATAAAGCGCAAATCTGAAAATGTCATACAATTTTATTGCATTTTGCAATGGTTATGTAGAAATTCATATTTTCGCTTCATGGAAAGCTGTGTACCTGTATTTCCTGTTCCTGGCATATAACGCATTGATGATAATGATAAAGGTTGTCGTTGTTCAGAGAGAACCACAGTTCGAATCCGGATAACTTTCTGAATCTAATTTATTATTAGTCTGGAATTCGCAGATCCGCTCGTCTTTCCGGGACCGCATCTATCATCCCATTCATCGAAATTTTAGAAATGAATTTGACATACAAATGGAAGGTTGTGGAGACTATCGATTGACCTTTCAGAAGTTGCATTCGTAGTTATCCGGGCAAATCGATAATGCGCTTAAACATTGCATGCACTACCACAAACTCAATTCAATTGAATCCTCAACAAATAAATTGAATCTGATACAAACCTTAAACCTAATGGGAAAAAGTGATAAGAAGATGACGAAATGATACTTTAGGAGTCAAGTCATTTGGGAGTTACGAGTTTAAAACAATGTGAAATCCTGTTTACTGAATTTAAAATCCATTACAAAATCGAGGATTGTTTCCTATATCCTATATATTTTAATTTGTTTTTTTGGACGTAATAAACCCTTGCCTATCAAATCTATAAAATCTTCCTTCTATGAACGTTTACAGAGTCTGTATTTTAACGTTAACCGATTGAATGATTTCCCATTTGCTTATTGGATACTGCGAACGAGTGCTAATTGGTATCTCGTCAATTTACAACATATCCAGTAAGTTTCCGCAATTATTAAAACAAGAACGGCTGAGTGGATTTTAATGAAATTTGGTACAAAAATACCAGTAACTTTAACGAATCACTCCTTAAAGTTTCAATTCCTGAATATGAATTTTCCCTCATTTTCTCGAAAGACTCGGTCGACAGGTGTTGAAGCGTCATGTCGATTTCAAGTTCTTCTCCTTTGGCAAAATGTTTCCCTCAAAAGATCTGCTTTCATAGCCCCGAATACACTGTGTCTGAAGGACTGTAGGGCGGGAGAGCTACAAACGTCCCCTGGAATCCAGGAATAATCTGCTCTGTTCTGAACGCAGTAGGCGAGCGTGCATTATCTTGAAGAAGGCAGACGTCTGTGCTGGCGAGTGTGACGTCTCATGTGACAAATTGATGTTTTGAGCTTTCTGAATTTCTCACAGTAGCTGTACATTAATGTCAGTGTCCGGCTTGAGGAAGTTGCACCTGAACACACATTTGTCATGATCCTTTGCAGTCATCTGCCGTCCTCGTCACTAAGCATCTTTCAAAGTTATACAGGGTATTTCCTAACTTTTAAATCCATCCATAAAACAGAACTTTCGGATAAAAACTGGTCTATAAACATTTCACTCAGACATCCCTTTTGTATCGTAATTTTTTTAATGAAATGTATTCGAATGAAGGTCAAGAGCCACCCAATTTCATTAAAATCTAGACAGTCGTTCATTTCAAAAAAGTAATTGCAGTATATTTACGAGAGACATTCAAATGAAAACCAGAATACATTTTTAGTAATTTTTGTGAAGCAATACAATTGTGACGTTTTATTATTTTTTAACATTGAATTCTGTTCAAAACAAATACTCGCGGTTGCATGTGTGACTCAAATCATTCCATCAAAACAATGTCCACCCAATGCTTCTTTAACCGAACCAAAAGTAGGAAGAATAAATCGAAGCACACGAAACGCATGTCCTCGATGGTCTCAGCGTTCCATGAATGTCTGAGGCTGAGCATTATTGCCATGCTACACAGCATATTGACTGAGAAGTCCACATCTCTTTGATCGAATTGCTGATTTCAAACTAAGTAATGGCAACGGTGTGCAGTTTTACCACTCACTATACACTCATGCCCAACAAGGAAACCATCTTCTTGACAGAAACACGCCAGACTTCCCCCCCCCCCCATATGATGCTTGATCTTGAACGTTACAACTCTTTTTACCTTATCCTGACCACGGCCCAATCAGACATTTGACACAACCCCGATTTGACCTTCGCATACCATTAATAAACGTGGCATTGCGATAAACATTTGCTACCATTTTGTTTCAACCTTGAACATTAAATAAAATAAAATATTCATAATAAATTCATAACGAATTCATAATGACCTCCGGGACAGCACCGGTCGAAAAAAGACGACCAAAGTCGGCGAGAAACTCTTAAATAAAATAAAAGAAAACACTCTATTATTGTGCTGTCCCGGAGACTAGTTCATTATGAATTCGTTATGAATTTATTATGAATATTTTATTTTATTATATTTCAAGTACGACTTTGCATCTTATCTTTTTTGAACATTAAATTTTAATCGGCTTCACGTACTTTTCGACTTCGCCACTTTAAAAAAAGACGCTGCTCCAGTTCACTTTTCCCCCAAATTCCATTCACCATTACTCCACCAAACACTTATTGTCACAACTGATGTCTATAGCTAAAGTATTCGATTTTTTAATAGCACGGTTTTCATTTGAATGCCTCTTGTATTAGACAGTGTTGCAAATGAAATGGACCCCCTTTAATATTTTAATAATTCCGCCGAAAGTTGCCCAATTTTTATTATTGCAATTAAGATTTTTTGCTCCTTCACTGTAGTGTACTGATTGTAACATCAGTTTTCGAATTCCGAGTCTCAAAATTACAATTTTCTCATCACATATGTTGCGGCTTGATGATGGCGTTCCCTTAACGTAATTGTGCAGTGCGTATTTTCAACTCTGCTTTAAAAATTTCGTTCACTAAAGATAAAAAATATTTTAAAAAAAACACTTCGAAAAAATAACATGGGTCGAAACGACTTCTTAACAACTTTCCAAACAAAGGATGAACGTGGGACAGACTAAACCATATTTTGTAAAAGACACACGGTCACAGACCAAACCGAAACCGTTGATCTTCGAGTTAAATTTCTGATCGACCGGTATTTTACATAGTGAGCGTCAGTCCGCTTCAACCCCACTCGTTTAGAACAATTATTATTGTTTTTTCGAAGGCACTTTACTGCATTCTTATCTTTACTGAAGGGCAGCAAAGTTGAGCAAACTCATCGCACATACTCTGTATAAGAAGCATCAGCGGTATCAGCCACATCTGTGCTGGAAAATTTGAAAATTAAAAATATGAGACTCGGAATTCGAAAAAGGATCCAGCCTATCTTAATTTCCAACAAATTTAACCATAATTGGGTTATTTTCGATGCTTTTGGTTCAGTGTGTAAATTGCCGATACATTGAATTTCAATGGGGGTCATCCTGGATTTTTGGTGATGATTTGGCACCAACGGCTCCCATGATACCATCGTGTATATATATCGAGATAATACATAACATTTAAGACTACCAACTTGATCACTGAAAATTAAACGCCACTGGCCGTAAAAATTAGTATCTGTTGCAAAATAGCAAACAGCCGGCTGTTACTCGAACAAAGTGAGGCAAGACTGTGTGCCCTGCAAACGATCACATTTTCTCTATTTTTTCTTCTTCTACACGTCAGCAAATAGGACATACGGGGCCAACATCGTGATGACATTCGGGCAAATAGCTTTAGCAATGGCGTATAAAATCAAATTTTCCCCGCATGAGGCGCGGGGCAGAGTGCTCACACCTCACACAAGGACATAGTACACGCCCATCACCGTATATATATATTCATACATGAATGCACACGCACATTCAAATGCGCCGGTCGACCATTAAAAACATCGTGATTTTAAATCCCTTCTCCTGTCAATTAAGCGCCACCTTTGTTCGCCTATCAGATGTCGTCCGAGCAGAGGTGGTGGAAAAAATCAAAATGGCGACGGCAGCTATTCCGCGAGTGCACAACATATAGATCGTGATTAGCCGCCAGCAGCTCTTCGTTTGCGCCAGTGACAAATTGGTTCCGACCGCGCTCGGGGACCACTATATATACGAGCTCAAAGACTCAACCTATGGAAGAATCCCCTCTAACCGCCACGCCCTTAATACGCGCTACTTAAACCTACTGAGACCCGGTGGTGTACACCCTGTATGTGGTCCATAAAATACGAGTTAGGAGCAAACACCAACGAGAGAATTTTTGTAAACATTTGAGGCCACAAGCATAATACCCCTAGTTACATTGTCCAAGCATACTTAGCAGGGTGCGTTTAGACATTGAAAAGAATCGGCGCGTGCCGCTCGTCCGTGTTTTGACAAGAAATTCCTAGGCGCTCTCGAATGACAATTCGTCCAACTCAATTTTGCTCAAGAATATCAATTGTGCTCGAAGAGGGTGCGCTCAACTTCTAATATTGAATAATAGAATTCGAGCTCGATCGTGATCTGTATCGCTCGCGATGGACACGATCTCAAAGGACCATTTGCCGCAGTCTCAAGCACAAACGAGATTTCTCAAGCAACTTGAAGCATGCTTACAGTGTAACTAGGGTATAAGAGAACAAACACGGGACAGGGCCGTGGAAAATCGACGACGAGCTGGGGGCCCATTTTGGACTCAGTGGAGTTTAGGAGTCAGCTAGAATTGGCTATTCGGGTCACGTGACGGTGATTGGCTGATTTTGGGTCCAAAATCAGCCAATCACAGTTTGGGGAAAATAAACTCCACTGAGCAAGATTCAGTCCAAAATGGGCCCCCTGGTGAGGTGAGGCTCCATAAATAAAAATATAATAGACTGTATTTTGTGAAACATATATTGAAAAACTTCACCCTCTAACGTCGTCTTAACCGAAAAAACCAGGTAGGAGTCACCAGCTGACCCAATAAAAAACGTTTCGCTAGAAATTTAATCGTAACATTGTGAATATTTAATTTATTCCATTAAAATTTGGCACCCATGCTGACCTGTACTGTCTTTATGAGTTGACCTCGCGCACGTTCAACTTTGTGACGTCATTATTCAAATTTAAAGGGTTAAAAGTGACGCTCGCAATACAAGAGCAAAATGCGATGTCTGGGTATACAAAAGGTAGTTGATTCAAAATTGATCTTAAAAATGCTTAAATTTAACAGAAACTAATGACATTTTACACACGCATGAATGAAAGGTGACCAAACAAAATGACTATTGTAGTTTTTGTTTAAGTGTCTCTGTTTTGCCTGAGAATTGCTTGCAAGGACACGATTTCGCCATTGAGTGATCAATGCACTCGAAGCACAGTTAGCTTAGCTAATGTGCCATCTTGTTGCTTCAGACAGTTTATTAGCTTTCTGGTTCTTTAATCATTTCTGTTTTAGGTCTTTCTTGATTATGTTTTGGTTATACAAGTTATTTGCAATGTCTGTTACTTCAAGTAAAATGATGGCTAATGTTGGTTTTAACACCGGTTGCACAATTGTGCAACGTCTGAAAATGCCCGTATCGCGGGCTCAATTCCGGAAAGGAAGTAAATCGTGACCCGTGCTTCTACGATATCAGGATACGTTAAAGATCCCTACCTAGGTCACACTTAAGTTATACCTAGACTAGCAAAATTGCCTTGTCGTCGCCCCCTCACTCCTTGGGGGCTTCTGAAGCTAGAAAGGTGGTAAGCCTCCTCAACAAACATGTAGAATGTAAACAAACAAATGCACATGTCGATTGCTTCACTCTTTTGATGATAGGAGGCGCCAGAGTGAATACGAAAGTCCCCGATAGTGTTCTCTCTTTACAGCTTTTTTTGACATTCACGGAGGGTCATTCGTAAAGAGACTAATGAAAGCTAGGCGGTGCGGTCATTTGGGCGCGCAAACGCAACAGAAACTCGTAATTAGTTGCTCGCTGCGACCGCAGCAGCTATAAAATTGTCGATTCCTCCATTCTTCCAGTTCTCTTATACGGGGAGTGACAGATCCCTTCCCCTCTTTTTACAATGACAAATTCAGAAGTCCATTTAGGTTTTGTGGCCGCAGTAATTAATTTGACATTATCGGGGCAGTGACGGTCGCCCGCGCTGTCAATTGTCATCCCTAAACGCGGTTTTATGGCTGCTCTCTTATCGTGCGACTCTATTTTGACATTTTTACTGTCCATCCCACATGATGGCGCTTTTTTCTTGATTTTCCCCCCTCACCGGTGTGTCGCTTCACCAAATAGGGCGCGGCTAATTTGCTATCCTGCTACAGTGTATACCGTTTCGGGATACAGCGGCGATCTTTGGCATTCCACCATAGCATATATGTTCAAAATGTCAGCCAAAATGGCAAATTTGAAAAAAGAAATTCTAGGAAAAATTATCTGGGGAAAAACTATATGTGTTTTATGTGCTCTCAAGTCGTTTCCGACCTCTGTAAAATAAAAGAAATATTCATAATAAATTCATAACGAATTCATAATGAACTAGTCTCCGGGACAGCACCGGACGAAAAAAGACGACCA
>JAQGBY010005133.1:0-15190 GCA_034698785.1 Mycogona germanica | reverse complement strand
CTGGTCCTCTGACCAGCCCGAGTCTGCTTCTGAACGGGCATAATCTTCAGGACTTCGTCCTTCAGGGCGGTGCCCAGAAAGAAATCTATGATTTCAAACTCCTACAAAGAAAAAATACAAATATTTCATTTAAAGTTACTAACCAGTAAATGCTCAAATTAGTACAATGTTAAACAAAATTAACCCAGAGCCCTTAAATGTTCATCAAATTAACAATTTGATAATTCTTTTTATTTCTCGAATAGAAATATCATTTCTACATTTTATTTCTGGGACATGGCCACGTGGTGTATTTTCGTCAGTCACAATTTCCTCACTCATTTTCGGAGCAACTTAAAAATTTATTTACCCCTTTTTAGAGATTATCGTCTGCATCAATATCGAGACAATCGATTATGTAGATTTTTGGTAATTTCGAGATTAAACTTTAAACTACCGTCCAACATTCGTCCAATTTTGCAACTGCCCCCCCCCCGGGGGCACGCTGTGTGGCAACACGACAACGGCCCCTAATCTAAACCCGAATCCGACTAACATTCGACGAATGTTGGTAGTTTAAAGTTTAATCTCGAAATTCAAACACCCTTCTTACCTTAATGGGCAGCGAGAAGAGGTAGATCTCTTCCAGCGACTTGATGCGTCCGTCCTTGACCAGGCGGCCGAGCTTGGTGACCGGCACCCATTCCTTTTCCTCGCCCTTTCCGCGACCACGTCCGCGTCCACGACCGCCTCTACCACCACGTCCACCTCGACCTCCGCGACCCCTTCCACGATCTCCTCGATCGCCCCGGTCTCCACCGAATCCACCACGAAATCCTCCCCTGTCTCCTCTACCACCGGCTGGAGCTGCGTCCGCCATTCTGAATGCGCGACACACAAAGAGGGAAAACGCGATCAGTCGAATATCAGTCGAAAAGCACAAAAAAACGAAAAATAATACAACCGAAATACAAATTAACGATGGCGATTGAACATTCGAAACCCCGGAGACAATTTACAAAACGATTTCAATAGATTTTAGAGAATAAGAACGTGAAAATCCACGAGGAAATTTACTTACGTGCCGCTTTGTCAAAGAAATAAAACGTATTAAAGATGGCTGAGTTTCCGGTTCCGCAAACCCGAAACAAATTCCGCCACGTGTCGCCGCCTATCGACAGGAGGAGAAACTTCGACCCAAACTAACGATACGCAAGAGTAGACCCAAAATACCATCGATATTCGTGGGGATAATATAATATGTCAAGATTACCTAACAACCATTTATGCAAATCAGTTTAATGTTCCTTGCTAATTAAAAAACAATCAAAATAAACATGAAATAGATTTTGTTCTAATTAACTAGAACATAAAGATGTCTGACACCACACATTTGTGATCTATATCAATAAATCATTGTAATGATGATCAGCATCTGTACGCTGTATTTGGATTGTATCAGGTTCTTTGAAGCTCCCGTGCTACCACTAGACAAAAGACAGAATGACCGATGAGGGACTGCTGGAAAAGGGTTTCGGTTTTGGTGAGTTTATTCATAATTCTTAAGAAAAAATAAAATCGTATCGGACATTAATCGTCATTTTAATGGTTGCAATTGAACGACCAATGCTCCAGCTTCGACGCGCATCATTCTTAGTGTGCCGAGAAACATCTGAAACATGCGATGAAATTTGAGCCCTCCCCTGTGTAGAGAGCCCTGCAGTCAGCTGAAGGGGTTCCTCATCTGCACTGGAGGCGGGGGGGAGGTCTCACCATTTTTTATCTTTTCCCTATTTCAAACGTTACTGTTCCAAATTTGGACAATTACTTTAACGAAGTATCAGTTTGGTGGTACCGCCCTTCCGCGAACCGGTCAAACATCTTAAAAGTCCGGTTAGATTTGCACAATCAATTACAGTCGGCTGCATGCTTCACCACTGCAGTTGACATTTCGGGGCATTCCTTGATATGAATTTATGGGTTTTCGTGGGTTCAACAGAAATTTACCAATTACATCGATAATTCGAGCTGATTTGGGGATAGTGAACCCTCACAACTGCAACCTCTCGCTGCAAAATACATTCCTTAACATCCAACAATCATTCCTCTGCTTTTGCCACTGCAGATATACATGTAAATGCTTCGCGTTCCCATGTACTCGGAATTCTGTTAAAATTTAGTTCATTTATTGATATTTATCGAATTAATCTTGTTTTTCAGATACCCGGCTGACTGAAGTAATAAGCACCAGCCAGGTCTAATTGACACCGAATTATCTCTGGTACAATCAACAACAAACATGCGTTTCACGATGAGAAACTGAGTCACATCAATCATGAGAGTGGAACCGGACGTTGAAGAACCTCTGGTAAATATAAATTTAAGTTTCTTTTTTCTTTAATTCTGTGTGAGTTAATTGACGACAGCGTTTCACTTCGTCTCATTTCCGTATCATTTTTGTAGCGTGAGCCACTTCAGTTTGAAATTCAGCTGAACGGACTTCCGCCCGAATATGTTGAAGTTGTTCTTAACATCAAGCGGGTGAGTGTTTGTATATGCTCACTTATACCTTCAATGAGTGAGAATTCGGTGATGACAGTGAATTTTATATTTTTATTTAGGTGGCGGAGCAGGTTCTCTTCCATTGGAAAACATTCCCAATCGTCCTGCCGCCTTCTGTGTCCATAGCACCTAGCGGACAAGCGGATTGTCCTAGAAAGGTAGGCACAACTAATAAATCACTGATGAAGAACGGAGCCGTTGTTTGATAATATGTAATTAACACGAGAATGCTGGATAACAGTCTGAGCCGGCAACAAGTAAATTATATAAACACATTGTGAACATGCGAATAACGTTAATGATTAAAACGAATTGTTTCCATCCCGAATTTTTGCTCTCACATTGTGATGCATACGAATTTATCCATTTCAGAAATGCGTCAACCTTAAAGATCTGTTTCTGGTGCCCTCCTTCGACGAGGTGGACGCCATCGCTGTAGACGCGAAAGGTGACCCGTGCAAGCTGACGACCAAGCAACTGACCAACATCCAAGAATGGGGGTACGTCTGCATTTGATTTTCACAAAAAACCAAATGGTTCCCGTGTGTCTTAATTTTGGAGTAGAAATAAAATTGATTACCTTTAATGAGGGAAGAAAAAACATGGTGGTGATCATTTCTTCGCAGCTTCATTTATGATCTACATATTTAAGAAACGCGCACGGACAATTAGAAAGTTAGTTTTGATTGTCGCGCGAGGAAATTAAAAGATAAATATCAGAATCTCTATAGCGAATTTTTGAACGACTCACTGGTGTAATAAAATAAATCTGTGGTTTGCTCAACAGTGAATTCGAAGTGGAGAGTCTCAATTTTCCGGGACAGACGCACAGATGGCAGCTAAGTCAAATCCTCCAAAAAGGATCTTGCCGAACGCGTGACAGCTTGCTGGAAGTAAGTGACCCAGTAGATATTTTTGACGTAATATGATATATTATGGTTATGTGATATGATAGATTTGTTGTGATATATTAAATACTCGAACGTGGATTGTTTCAATCGCTTTTGCCAAAGGATGTGGCGCTGGCTCTTCGCATGGTCATCATCACTGGCTGGAATCGGATTCAGTCACCATTTTTCTCGTTGTCTCAGTCTGCCTCGGCTCTGCAGCAGGGTCTTTGGAATCTCGGTGGTGAGATCTATATTCGAATGCTTTAACTAATTTATCATTAGTTTGTGCTCACAAAACGCTTTGGTTTACTATCTAGGTGCACCTATAAATACATTTGTGTAACGATGACATGTACAGTAAAACCATTCGTGTTTTTTCAGATGCCTTATTGGGTTTGCCCGCATTGTGTAGCAAAAATCTCGGTTCCAAATTGAAAGAAGAACGGAGCAAGTATCTGGTAGCGGAATTAATTGTCCCCGTAAGTGAAGCCTTTCAACGAATTAATTCCCCGCTTCATTTGATGTCAATTCGGAATTGAGGATTTTATTATCGACTGGGTTCTTTTTTAAAAAAATATTTTCTGTTTTTTTTAAAATTTGCCTAGCCCCAATTAGAAGAGGAGTTTGAGTTGCTCTGCCAGTTTATCAAACAGCAGATACAGAAGCAGAAGATGGAAAAATACAGACTTGTAGGTGTTCCAATTACATGCCATCATGTTAACTTAAAATAATTGAAGTAGGGAAATAACAAATTTGGTATAAAAAATATGGTCTGATGTTCTAATTATCCTTTAATGTTTAAGGACTTGGAGAATATGCCTTCAATTCCCTATTTGTACGTGACACCAACGGAGATCAATATAAATCTCAAGCTGTTCAACAAAGGTGAGAGAATTTGCACGTCTCCAATAGCTCATGATTTTTTGCATTCCACTCCGAGTCGTATTTGCTCGAAAACCAATTTCTTTCTGTTGGAACTCGTTCAAGATTTGATGAAGAAGGCGCTGCCACGACTAGCTGTCATTCTGGAGAAGGAGGCGAAAGGATGGTTCCTGCACTTTCGAGAGATGATCGTTTCGGATCTCAAGGGTGACTTTAATTTTTAATTTTTGGCTTAAAATTTGAGTCTGACTGAGTCAAAACAGATATTTACTGAGATTGAATGAATCAAGAATATATATTCTTGGCGTATTCACACATTATATAAACGCCAACTGAAATTTATCTTCTGTTTCTCGTATTTGTGTAAAATACTTAGATACATTGTATGAACTAACCCATTTCATTTCTTTTCTATTTCAGTTCAAAAACTAAGTGACGCTGAAATTGAAAAGGTGAGACGGTTCGATATGGTGTCATGTCCATTTAAGAAATATGCAAAGGACTGTTTGGATTCGTGAACTACGAAGCGAAAGTTATAAACCTTCTCGTTTCATTTAAAGCGGGCGAACATTGCGGTGGCTGACGAGTATCTGAGGCGTGTTTACGGAGCAATAGTCGGTGATCCAGAAATAAACAATCTAGGACCTGGCATTGGTACGTTTCATTTTCTACATCACCAAACTGTCTAACCAAAGTTTTCGAGTCTCGCTTATTGCGCATTACTAAATGATTTTTTTGTTGTTGCGATCTTTAGGGCAACTGCTGATCGAACACGCTCATTCCATCGTTCTCCTGCACAGGGCCATCGAAAATGTTCACTGCAAATGGGGATGTCTGAGAGAAAAGGTAAATAAACATTAGTGCTCATTCGAGTACAATTAATGTTCAGTTGATCACGACTGATTAATTTTTTTCTTAAATTTCAAGGCAAAAGATACACTGGAGAATGCTAATCCCATTCTGTCTCGAATCGGACCATGGGTTCAAAAGAAATTGGAAATGGCCGAGGTAAGTGATTCACCTTTTTCATCTGAAAATGGACTGGGGGGGATTGAAATATATTTTAGAAATTTAATCACTCACCGCGTGTCTTACGAGGAAATGAAATGTGTTCCACCAGGCCAAGTTTATTCACGAGCACCGGTGGTGTGCTCACGAGGAGGCTTTGGCCGTTTGCCGGGAAAACCAGCTGCATCAGGCCGCCTATTTTCTTCACAGAGATCTAGTCTTTATGCGAGAGGTTAGTGTGGTGGCTCTCATCAATGACTATCGTAAAAATAACTTGAATTTCAGGACTGTCCGTACATTTTTGGGCTCAATATTTCGTTTCTCGACTGGTGACATCATGCTCGGTCTGATTCGACTTTCCAAGTAGAAGAAAATACTATCGGATATTAATATTTTCATTTTTGAATTGTTTCTTTTTTATAGAGGGAACCAGTGCTTCTGAAAGAGTTGAGTCGCGTGAAGCTTCCAATGAGAGACTTCTGTTGGCGGACGCCCATCTGGTTTCCCAAGAACTGGGTGGTGAAAAAAGTCTACCAGGGCGAGGCGCTTATCGTTCCGACTATCCTCAGACCGTGCGCTACGTCCACGGGGACAACTTCACGGTCTGACCCCAGCGAAGTAGGTCATCTAACGCACAAGTTACTAAATTTGTTTGTCAACCGGCATTCGTGTAACAAGTAAAATTGAAATGATTTAAGAGTGTTTTTACGAATCCGGAGGTGCCGAGTAATATAGTGGTTAGAGGTTCACAAGATATAAGATCCAGATTAGGCTTTACAATTATCGACTGATGTAACTTATTTGTTGGCAGCCCGTCTATCTGATCGAAAAGCAAGTGACCTGCAGCACGAGCACCTGTTGGCCTTTCTGGAGGTGGATCAACTATTTCTATCGCATTTGGACTTGGCTGTGGAACGCCATGTTTCTCCTGGGAGTGAGTACCCCAAGTTCTATCCGCTCTGAGCTCAATCATTGTGGATCAGATTGATATTATTTTGTGGTAATAATTGAATTGCGCGTTCTTTTTATCCGTTCGTCAACGTAGGTGGTTATTCCCTGGTGCAGTCCAGTCAGCTATCGCGCCCTGTGTTCTTTCGTTCCTTTCATGCCTGATCTGGAGCCCTGCAACGATGTGAGTTCAAATCATTCTGTCAATTGTCACAACGTGATTGTCACAATTGTGAGATGGATACAAGTTTCGAACTTTTCTTGCAGGGAAGTTTAGCGTATCGTCGTTCGTCCGTCACGCACACGCTCTGCTCCCGGCTCATTTCGCTTTGGAGACACATATCGAAGTCGCGAACGGAATTTGAGACTAGGCCGGACAGGGGTTAGTGACGTTTCAGTATTGGCTCAAACAACCCGTGAACAACCTTTTTTGAAAACGCTACTAACTGTGTTCGTATTTGTTGTTCCGATGGCAGGATTTATCGGGAAGGGGTTCACGCGTCACGTCAACAGGCTGTGGAACTATTTGGTCAAAGGTGTTTTCGGCACTCTGGCCATTGCGCTGGTGTTCCCCATCGCCTGCACCCTCATATCGACCGCTTCCCTGTTGGTAGCGCTTACGTCTGTCTTTTGGATCCCGCCCGCCGCCCTCCTCTTTCACTTATGCTGCATTTTTGTTTACGATTTTGACTCGCCAGGTCAGTCTTTGTTTTAATCACTCTTGAACTCTCGAATTTAGCTGTTTTCGTTCAGGCAATTTTCTTTTCATTTCGGGATTCTGCACGTATAATAAATAATACATACACAATAATCATGAAAAATAGAATATAGAAATGCATTTAAATAACTCGTGGCAGAACTCGGCTTGGATATATATATAATTACGAGAGCTAAGAAATCCTAAGACATGTGTGTCGGGATGTACTTTTAATTGGAACTTTGACATTACTTTCAAGGGTCAATTTTATTTTATATGTAGTATGTTTTTTTAATATTTTTTTCTCAGATCCTAGTCGAATAAAGTGGTTGGTCATCTTTGAGGCAATCATTTGGAAACTTTTGATCCAAGGATTGTTGCAACCACTGCTCGCAATTTTAGTCGCCACCGTCGCTTGTCCTCTCGCCTGTTGCTTCATTCTTTTATGTGAGTCTCTAAATCGAAATGGTGCTGATCCATTTTCAACAAATAGATAATTGATTTCAATTTTTCATGAAATCTGTGTAAACCCGTGCTTCATGGTTTTAACAAATTTTCTACAGTTGCTGTTGTGAGATGGGGCTCGCGGAGGGTCTGGGACTCGCTCATGTTCCACGCCATCATCAGGAAGCGTGGCCGTATTCCAGCGGGCGACGGTTTCCTCGTCGGACGTGTGGCCGGACCGGGAATGACGTCCAGATTTTATTATCAGGTTGGTTGACCATCTACTTTAGTAGAATTGGCACCTTTTGAATTATATTGGTCCAAAGGAATCTCAGAATCCAGTGCTCTGTTGACCAACCGAAATTATGACTTCTCATATTTGCCGCTTTCGTGCTACTTCTATTCGGTGATTCAGATTATTGCGGAGCAGGCTCTGGCCGCTTTCGAAGCGAAAATGGAGTTGGACGAGCTGAATGCCTACAGCGAAGAGACCGAACTGCTGATCCTGAGACCGCAACTAGTTTTCTCGTAAGTTGGCACCGAAGCCATTCAAAAAAAAGATTTATAGTGTAGTGACTGTTAGTAGTTCGCTATTAAATATTAGTCGGCCTGAGATTAATATAAATGGAGCTTGTGCCAGGGATTTGAACCTGGGAACACCGCACAAGTGGAAATAACTAAATGGTCAGGCCCAGTTCTACTGCTATAGAGTCGACATCAGTGACCTTCTGTTAGCATTCACTGCATGATTGATTATATTCAATTTCAGAGAGTTTGTCTGCGCCTGCTTCCAACCGTTCTCTGCTTCATTGAATAAAGAAGGAATCTACCAGCTTCTGGACAAGGAGGCGGAAGACTTGCGAGCAAATTTGAGGGAAAAGGTGGACAGGTCTGTAATTTATCACTTTCACTATCGGAATCTTTATTGTTTTAAAATTTTATATTCGTTACTTAGGATTTTCTTGTTCTTCTTCACCATCATTTTCAGGCGGAAACGGGAACTGAGTCTAACGCTCAACGTTACGATACGTTCGAAAGTAAAAATGACAGCGGCCGATTTGAAGGCAAGTGCCAATTTCAACTTTCCTTAATTTGGATGATCTCTTCGTAGCTCTTAGCCCTAATTACCTCGTTGTCATATTTGCTATAGGTAACAATAAAGAGGGCCGCAATCTTTTTGGAAAAGTTTTATCCCGGTCACGTCATCAGTCGATTATCCATGAAGGAGGACGAATTTTGGGAGGAAAAAGGGTTGACGCCAAGAGACTGGTCCGGTAAGAGTAGCGCACGAAAACGTTTTACGCAGAATTGTTTTGTTTTGATTCTCCCATAACGATTTTTTTCTCTCTCGGTAGGCCTGGCCAGTCAAATTGTGGCGGAAATATTTTCCCAAGAGACTCTGACTCCACTGCAAGATAATGACGCAGTCTTTAGGATGACGGTTAGTTAGTCACATATTCAAATTGCAATTAAAAGAACGTGTTTCTAAGTTTCCCCAGTCGCACCTAAATCGATGACCAATTTGCTTCTAGGTCAAAAATGTCAATCTCTCGCGTTACACCGAGGTGTTGCAATTTACGGACTGCAACGACGACTTGGACGTGATCGGAACTGTTCATGCCCCCAAAGGTACAATAATCAAACCCAGTTTGTTACAAGTTTTTTTCCCATAAAGTCTGAGAAATTCTGTAATGTAAAATTCTGTAACCAATGTTGACAAACAACTAGGCAACATTCACGTCCACTCACCATACCTGAACGTGGCCATCTTCAATCCGGTCAACAAGAAGGAAGTGACGGGACGCCAGGAAATGAGCAGGCGAGGGTAAGAATCAGAGCCACTTTTAACTCTAGGACCTGTTCCCATTCGCCGATAGGAGCGCTCAGCACCAGAAAACTTGTTCAGAATCAGTGTATAACCTCCTACGATGTGTGTATCGTCCCGCGCAGGTTGGTTCCGCCGTGGAAGACGCTGACCGAGCCGAGCACCGCGACCGAGAAGGTGCGCGTGCCGCTGCCACTTCCGCATCCGGTGGTGGTCGTGTGCTACGTGTACAACCGCGAGGCGGATGACGCCATCCCCACAGAGGGCGAGCTGTGTCGGACAATCTTGCGCGCCACCGAGGAGGCGGTGCGACCCCTCTCGGTCTCCACCGCCGCCGACTTCGCCGACGTCCATCTCACGCCGGCCACCAGTCAGCGCAGCCTGGCCGACATCGCCGCCGCCGCTGCCGCAGGCCAGGGTGGTGCCAGCTCGCGGGCGGAGTACAGCCTGGGCAATCGGAACTGTGACAGTGCCATGGTCAATCTGGCCTCGTCCGAGGACATCACGTTGGAGCCGGATGGCGATCGAGTCACCTACAGCCACAGCTCCTACAGCACCACCGTCTAACGCCACGGACGGATGTCATCAATCCTCACGATTCCCATTTTCGTGACTGAAGATTTTCTTTTGGAGGAATGCCAGTGCCAATATATATATATGAGTGTGCGGCTGTACTATATAGCTTTGATACGTTATCGCCACTCCCTGTAAACCCTTTCGTCGACCTCTAACCCAACCCAGCTTCCACTTCCAAGCCGTGCACCCGTTAGAAATATGAGCGTGTACACTGTATATTGTCCTAATCATTTGGTGAGATTTTTTTCTGGGGAAATGATCTGTTTTTTTAAGGACGTGATTCAAATTTTTCTGTGCTTAAGTCATTTTTTTGTAAGGGTTTAGCTGGATATTGGTGATATCCGCTCGTTTTGTGTGTGCGTCCTTAAAAGAAGTGCCGATTTTTGGTTTATTTTTCTTCTTTTTTTAAAAGCTTTTTCTCAATGTCACTCGCGAGTCTTCAGTGGGTGCGTTGATCAGACGCTGACATGTGCTAATGTCGGTTGTGGAAGAGGAACTTGAATTTGACAACGTCACGTGCGTGGATTTTTTCTGTTTTTTTTTTGAGGAACTGAAGAAAAAATTGTTTAGCGACAAAAATTGTATTTGCTTTTTTAAAACTTGACTGAGGAAAGATTCTCGGCGAATTTTTTTGTTGATTTTATTTTTACCTGTTCACATCGCATGCCTTATTTCTTTTTTTACTTTTTTAAAATGCTCGACATGGACTGAGCGCGCAAACACCAAAAAAATACTAATCAAAGCTGCAACGTCACAAAAAACTAATAATCGTCAAGATTGTCGTTCGAGGAGGCGACGTTCTTTCTTTTTTTAATAATTAGTCTTGCTAAACGATTAATTATAAACTATGCTCGGCTGTGTGTTTTTGTTTTTTAAAATTTTTATTCGCTGATCGCTCCACGCAATGTCCGCGACGCGCACAGATAAATTATGATACTCATTTTTTAAGCCTGATTAAAAATAAATTTGTTGGGGGTGGGGTGTGTTTTTAAATCGTTTTATATTTATAAATATATATATATATCTACCAGCTTTATACACTGTTTGCCATGTTATTTGCTGAACGTAGATTTTGAGGTTTATTGATGGAAGAAAAAACAATTGTACGGGCAAAACGTTTTCTTTGTACGAACTGTAGCTAGTTGTTGTAGAATTGTTGACGTTTGATTTTTTTTCGTCATTTTATGTGTTTTTTTGTTTGTCAGCTCTGTTGCCACTTTGCGAGTAAACATATCGAATTGAGAAGACTGATTTTTAAGAATTTCTAGAACGTTTCGAGATGTGTTGTTTGAACTGTTTTTTACTTATCGAATCCTATATTTTTATCAGTTTGATAAATTTTAAGAGATTCAAAAAAACTATGCTTACTTTTTAGTGAAGTTTCACTGAAAACTGTCCGATGTACTCGTAAGGTGGTACAGACCAGAACGCGTTCACAAAAATGTTTTGAAACTATTCAAAAAAATTAAAAGTTGCTGTCTGCGCCAAATTTCCCCTTAATAGCTCATAGTGTCATCATTACTAACCCCAGAATACACAGAATTCCAGCAATTTAGGTGAACTATGAGCTTAAACTAATATTGTGAACACACAGAAGGCATCTAAAAATAACCCAGAAATATTTGTATGTTGTTATCGTCTTGAATTTTTGGCAACTCGTGTTTAACCCACTGAAAGTCCAGCAGAGTCAATCAAGTGAAATTACCGGTGAATTTATATAAATAAGTGTACATTTTTACTTCATGAGTCACAAATGGTTAATCAATTTGAAATTGTAGTTCTTGTCGATTAGAAATGAAATAATAACGTGTGTATCTTTCTAAAACCGTTACAAAAACCAAAGTTTCAGACTGCAGAATTTTTTGTACGTTGGTTTTTCAAATGTCCGTGATAAAACTATATATTATAAATATCTCGCCAACGGCACCCTAAAATAACTTGCATATTCCCCGGTGCCCACAAAATAGTAATAATTATGTGCTGCAAAGCAACCGGAAGTCGAAAAAAATGATTCGGCTTTTCTGTTTTTGCGGCGGTGAGCTTTTTAAATATCGTTCACATTTGTACCATATCCTAGTCATGTGCAGAGAGTATGTCGTTCAAATACCATTTGGAAGTCTCGTCGCAAAGATTTTTTTTTCAATCTTCCCCCAACCCCGTTTTTCTAAAGACCCCTCTCATTTTGCACCCCGAACCACACCCAAAAGCTTTGTATACGCTTCTATGCATTTTTGCACTCTTTTTCGAGCCAACCTCGCTCTTTCTATACTGTATAAGCTGTATTCTATAATTGCTTGACCGATTGTGGGGGAGAGAAAAAGATGGCCAGTAATGTGTAGATGTAGAAGAAAATTTTTATCTACACGGCGCACCTTATTCCTCAGGTAATATTTCCTGAGTCAAAAACGTACTTTTTCATTTTCGCCAACGAGTCTGGCAACCTCAAGTTTACAACACTTAATTGACTTAGAAATTAATTCTGTATGCGAATCAGATGTGATGCTGCTAACATATTGGTTACATATTACTTTGTAATATTGGCTATCGATAAAATACCAAATTCAAACTAATTTCAGTCTTGTCTCCTTTGTTAGAGGGTTTGAAGTTTGTCAGCTGAATTCTTTCTTTTGTGTTGTTTTATTTCTTGTTTTATTCTATTATTTATCATACTTGAGAGTGGTGATAAGAGGTGATAAGCAAGGGCAACTTTTGTCATATTTACTCTCAAAATTTATCTTCGGAATTCAGATTTCTTGAGACTAGTTTCTCTTAATCATTGGTTCCTATATTGATCTCTTGCATCCTTTTTTTTTTAGGAAAACACGCTACCTCTGGACCACTAGACATCTCTTTTCAGGAGCAAATTCAAAGTTGCTATCGTTTGCAGTCATCAGTAACTATTAATTTATTCGGAATTGATTTTCCAAAGGTGAAGCGAGCAATCGTAAAAAGAGCAGGATGCGATAAGTGAGTCACCGGACGGCGAATCGGTCGCGTCCTCCGCCCTGCACCAGTCGATTCCGTAAGCCAGAGACTCGTGCTCGGAGTAGGACGCGACTGACGCCAGATTACCCGAACTGGCGCCGTCGCAAATCCACACCCCGTTGTGCATGCAAGCGGCGAGAAGCCGGTCCCCGTTACCTGGATGAAACTTGAGTCGCCATACGCCGCCGCCCGTGCAGAAGTCAGACAGCGGCTGTCTCGTTTGCCGGACGTCCCACAGTAGAATATGCTCGTCGTAGCTGGCAAGAGAAAAAAAAATATAGAGACGTCAACCCAGAACTGCTTAAACATAGCCGAGAAAATCAATTTTGCAACATGTACTTGACATGAGTGGAACGTTCGTTGTTCTCTCGGTTTTGCTGCAGTGTTTTTAAAATTAATTTCAATTTGAGATGTGCACGAATTTCGGGGAACCCGGGTGAACAAATTTTAATTACAAATGTGTTTTAAGGATAAGTTATCGGTTCCACTACATTGCTTTAGATGAATGACGGCTAATTAGAGTGCTGAGCTAATTGGAACCTTAAACTTTACCTGCCAGTGGCCAGGATATTTTCTTTGCTCCAGTTGCTCTGGATGCTAGTAACTCCCATTGTGTGTCTGCAAAAATGAACAGGAAAAAAATCAATTCTCACTGTTACTCCATTTTTAAAAAAATAGAAACCGAAAGAAGTGTATAATGATTCAACGACGTCATTACTTGGAACTAACGAACGTGGTTGTGCCTGTCGGTTGTCGCAGATCCCAACCTTTCAATTTAGAATCATCTCCACCTAATTAGAACAAATTGTTGATTAACTTAAATTATACTTTTAACAGTGCAACTTAACAGCAATTCAAGGAGATAATGGTAAGGCGGTAAATGAGGTAGTCTCTGCGCTCCAGGCGTTTCTGTATTCCTCTTGGTGCTTAGACATGGCTCATTTTCATCCTCGTGATCAAGATAATCGAGATCCCAGCGCCGGGAATCGAACCCTGGAACCTGGCTACAAATTTATCAGAAACTATCTGCCGGCGGCACTATTTACCCGAATATAATAAATGTGGATTGAAGTAATTGAAGGCGACGATCCAAGCTTCGTGTCCGTGCGCTTTCCAGGAATGTGTTTTTTGAAGCGCAGCCGAGGACAGTTTCAATATGGACACCTCGCCGAGGGAATCACTGACAGCAATCAGCGGTTCATCGCTAAAACAAAATATTAAAAAATACATTAATTTAATGGTAATTATGTTCAGTCCGGAATCGAAAAAATGAAAGACCTCGTCGGGAATCGAACCCGAAACCACTATTAATTGTTCAAATATCTCATACACTTGTGGCTTACTTTGTACGAACGGCAGTTGACCAGTCCAGCGAAAGTGCGATGCGTTCGCTACTCGGCCCTTCTTTGGTCACCAAGCGAAGCGAGTCGTCCTTCAGCTCGTACAACTCTACTTCGCCGTTTGCATTGGCCACGCCAACCAACGCCTGGTCGTGGCTATGCAAATGAGGGCACCACTTCACATCCAGAACGGCCGGAACCTCCAACCTTTGCAGCACGTCCAACCGGAAGTCACTCGACTCTTGACCGGACACGCTCAATAAATGGAGGCAACCTATACGGGTCTTGCTGGATGGAGCGACCTCTGGTTCCACCTACAGATTTGGAAAATTAATTTTGATAAGAGATACCCGAATTTATTCAGTTCATTGATCATCATGTGACTATGTGAGGAAATAAAATTTAAATTTTCTCATTTTGTGTAATTTTCGTGTAATTTCATGTAGTACAGAGTATATACGCTAAATATCAAGTAAAAAAATAAGGAATTTACGATCTTATGAATTTAGCAAACCTCGTTTTGGTCTTCCTTCTGCAACTGATAACAGCCACATATCAGCAGCGATCTGTCGCCGGACACTGGACACCACTCCACCGAATCTGCACTCAGTTGGGTGTTGTATCTTGATAGTGTTGTGATCTTGGCAACTGCTTTCTGAAAAAATATATTCGAATTTACAATTAATTGCTAAATCTGAACGAGCGAAGCCGTAAAAATTAACATTATAGACTGACCATAAATGACAAGCTGCCATGCATTAGTCGAAAGTATTTCAATTTTTGTATGCAGTGGCGGTTGATTTTGTGATGACAAGGTCAAGTAGAAGTTATCCATTTATTAGCAGGCTGCAAATTATCACGAACCGCCACTGCTAAAGTTGAAATTTAAAACTGCTAGAAGGACACCTTATCTTTTATGATCAGCATAATAAAAAAATGTATATATTGTTAAACTTACTTCTAATCATGAAATGTGAGAAACAGAATTCATATCGAGGAAAAATTCTTTATAAAAAATAAGTATTCTGTAGGAAGTTTGCATGTTAATCAGTTA